>JBAMIH010000111.1:20000-82157 GCA_038501795.1 Pseudopleuronectes americanus
TTACTTCATGTGACTTGTTGACGAATCAGACTCTGATCCGAGCGCGTGGATGATTGACAGACTGAAGCTGGAAACTCAAGTCAACGATTCACCAACTTTTTAACAATTTACTACGTTAACGTGTGAATTCAGATGAACTGTGGATGTTTAACACAATTTAGTGTCTGTGATCAGATTCTCACCAGTTTCTATTTCTCCAGTTTTTACAGTTTGGACTCTTGATTTGAATTCTGTAACTTTACGATCATTGTGAACAAAGACGTGTGTAGTTAAATAACATTATTAATGTAGTGATGTCATTAAAAGACAAAGCTCCATTTAACCTCATGTTCATTCTTATTGGAAACTAAAATATTCAATATATTGAAATGTTTGTGAACCACAGACGTGTAAAAAAAAAGTTAATTAATTTTACAATAAATGAAATAAACATGCAGTCAATCATCTTATATTAATGAACTTTATTAAAGTCCAACTTGTATGATTGATGATTTGTTGTTGGCTCTGACCTGTGGTCTCCTCCCAGCATCACAGAGGTGTGTCCGTCCCTCTTCACTGCCTGCACTGCCTCGGACAGCCTCTGGTTGGCGCTGCCCACCGCCCTCACGCGCTTCACCCGACCCACAGGCGCGTCATCGACCACTTCCTCAAACTGCAGGTTCCCATAATCCTTCACTGCACAGCCTGTGGACAGAAAGACTCAATGTGACCGTGATTATGGATTATGTTTTACATTGAGTATCGTTCACAGCTGCAGCTTGATCCTCATAAAGTATATTAATATAGTGTATAATATATTCATATATATATATAATGTTTTCTCTTTACGAGTCGACACCAGATGATTTTTAAAAGAAACGATTAATAACATGAGACGTGATGTGTTTCTGTGAAACTCCTGGTTTATGATCATATGCTCAGTGTGTGAACATTAACAGTGTGTGTTTGGTTTTGTCTCCTCTGTGGAAACAGGGGACAGACACGATGACCTTTGAACCTTGTCCTCGTGAAGACGCCTGTTGCAGGAGACATGTCGGTCCACACGAGCTCAGTTCACTGGTACCACAGAAATACTCGAGTAAATATTAGAGTAAATACTTGTAGCTCTGTCTGTACCTTGTCCTCGGAGTTTGTCCAGCAGCCCTGCAGCTCTGATCAGGTCTGGTCCTCTGTCCACTCCGTCTCTGGGCTGCAGCAACAACACACATTATGTCTCTGTGAGGACAAACCTGTCCAAACCACTGATTCTGACCTGGACCTTCAAACCAGGTCTGAACCCTCAGCCCAGTAGAGTCCTCATTAAGTGTCCAGTGTTAATGACCTGCAGACAACCGCCAGGGGGCGATAGACATCTTTTAGCCTCACTTTTAGCAGAGGCCGTCTTTCGTCTTCGAGCTCATAAAAACTGCTGATATTAAGCTTTAGGTGTAAAAACGTGTTTAATTATGATTACAGTGAGAATAAATAACTGAGTCCAGTTTATAACATGTTTGAAATGAAGGATTGAACTCGAGTTTCAACAGTCCACAGTTAAATGATTGTCACCATAGCAACAATAACGCAATGTTTTAATCATAAAACTTTTAAAAATCATACATGAAGTCTCCAAAAAGCATGTGGGCCAATGTGCCGCGGTCTGATGAAAGCAAGGTTGAACTTTTTGGCCATAATTCCAAAAGGTATGTTTGGGTAAAAACAACACTGCACATCACCCAAAGAACACCATACCTGGTGGTATACTGTATGTATATGTTTATATACTTACATATAAGTACACACACACTGATTCTACCCTAAACAATCAAATCAAAACCCTCAGATCCCTGATGTTGTGATAAATTAATAAAATCTCTCACAAATAAACGAGAAAGGTCCAAACTACACACGGACACACACACACACACACTAGAACAAACACGCACGCACGGACACACACACATACACACTAATACAGACACGCACGGACACACACACACACACACACTAAAACAGACACGCACGGACACCCACGCACCTGTCCCTTGGAGAAAGGGGCCCCGATGATCCCCGCGGACCTCTGATGAAGCTGCTGCTGATGAAGATGAAGATGAAGGTGATGAAGACTCCCGGTCCCCAGCAGCCTCCTCGCGCTCCTCATGCTGAAGATCCTCAGACTCACGAGCACGTCCAAAGAAACACCACCCCGTGACGTCACCGTGACGCCGTCATCAATCGTTATTGTTTGACTGTAAATAAAGTTCAACAGAATATAAATCGTTTCTCCACTCAGCTCCACAGCGCCCCCTGCTGCACCCCCACCCCTATATAACCTTAACTCTAAGCTAAACTGTAACTTTAACTTAAACCTGATTCTAACTGTAGAACCATAAAGTCTAAACCTTCAAACCAGCCACTGGACAAGTGGGGACCAGACAAAATGTCCTCAATGAAGTTCCTCATCACAGGAGATGTACACACACACACACACACACACACACACACACACACACACACACACACACACACACACACACACACATACACACACATACACACACACACACACACACTGTCTATCAAACATTAACTGTTTGATTCAAGGCTGAAAATCTAGTGCTATTACTTTATCAGGGTTATGTTAATGTATTATCATATGATGATTATTATTACTTGATAATGTAGAGGATGAACACTATAAGTTTCTCAGAGAAAGGTGAACTCTGCCCCCTACTGGACAAACACTCACATCACAGAAAGACTTTGCACATCTGGATCTTGTTCTTAACGTCGTTTCTCTTTGAGCTCATTTTGACTCCTGAGATTCAAACATCTAGAAAAATTATACAACTCAAGATCAATTTGACTCCAGGAAACCGAGCACAATGTTTATCATTCAGAAAGATCCTATTTTAAATGGAATATAATCATCATCAGAAGAACTAGCAGGACGAGTGCTTTACTAACAGAACACACACAGAGCCTCACAACGCAGCTCACACTCAGTGTTCATGTGTCTCTGCTCTTTATGAATCCTGTCGAATGAATTTAATATAACCTCCAGAAGTCATACTAAAATCATTCATTAATAACAACATAACAAATAACAGGTTTTTATTTTCTATTCTTGTTTATGTATTTAATAGATTCATAAATTCACCAAATGCATTAATAGATATTTCACAATAAAATGCTTCATTAGAGTTAAGCTTAATATTTTTCAACTTTTATTTAGTCGAGTTTGGTCATGAAAGGGTTACTGCAAGGTGGTGACGTCAGTGTCAGCTGTGAGCGTGTGTGTGTCTGTGTGTGTGCGTGCGTGCGTGTTTCCTCTGCTGCTGCTGAATCATCCACACACAACACACACACACACTCCTATAGAAACACTGGGCTTTTATTTTGACAGTTCTCTGCTGACTCCGCACGAGCAGGATTCGAAGGTGAGCCCGTGCAGGTGACAGATCTCGGTGGAGACCCCGTAGCGTGGATCAGACCGAGGCTCTGCGGAGACGCTGCTGCCGCCGCTGCTGCGTCCTGCCCCGGGTGCGTGTCCTGCCTCCTCCCGGTGAACCCTCCGAGCTCCGGGGGAGCGTCCTCCCTCCTCCCGGTGAAGGTCCTCCGTGCTCCCGCTGAAGGTCCTCCGTGCTCCCGCTGAAGGTCCTCCGTCCTCCCGGGGAGCGTCCTCCGTCCTCCCGGTGCACCGCCTCCGAGTCCGTCCGCTGAACGTCCTCCGCCTTCCCGGTGAATCGACGCTTTATTTACCGGAGCTCTGAGTGTTTATTCCGGATTGAACCGAGCTCAGGGCTCCGGAGCCTCTGGACCGTGACACCGTTTCCGCTTCCAGTCGACAGGTGAGTTAGAACCGGAGAACCGAGCCGGTAACACAACCTGTTCGCTAACAACACACACGGAACCGCTCACACGCACACAGACACACACCGGGTAGAACCGGGTAGAAGCAGGTACCGGAGGAGGTTCTGTGAGGTTCTGACCGGAAGCGAAGCACACGTCATGATGGTGACTGCACTGTTTCTCTCTGGTTCACTCGTCTTCTGTTGAAGCTCCTCTCTGGGTTCATGGGTTCGAATCTCATTCAAGAGAAGCTCAGGACTCCCAGGCAGACTCCGCTGAGGAGGTTTCATCACACAGGTCAGGACACGTCATGGACACGTCACACAGATGAAGAATAACTGACCAGAAACAAACTGAATATTGTTTTGTGTTCACTCTTGAATCCAGTAAACCACGTCCTCCAGCCTTTGTCTCCATCGGCCACTCGCTGGAGATCATCGTGAGGTTCATCCATATGAGATGTATCTTCACAGCAGGTTTTACAAATAGATATGTGGTTAACTCGTCTCCTTTTAATTGTGTGATTGGCACATTTAATTACTTTAAAAGTACTTTGTTTGTGTATTTTATCATTTAAAGATAAATTAAATTACAATACTTAAAACTCCATCACCAGTTCCCATTACACTGACCTCTTGACCCTGTGACCAGTCGTCACTCATTCAGCTCAGTCACTGGAAATGAAGAATAAACAGCTTCTGTTTATTTATTTTAGAATCGTAGTGTGGTCACATGACTTTGTGGTCAGTCATGTGACCACACCCCCACAGCTTCAGGTCAAATCCACTAAAAGCTCCTGAAACGACATAACATCATATTTAGTTAGAAGAAGAAGAAGAAGAAGAAGAAGAAGAAGAAGAAGGAGGAGGAGGAGGAGGAGGAGAAGAAGGAGGAGTGTCGTCATGGAGACGAAGTGAGGAATCTGACGACTGGTTCTCCGTCTCTGGACATTCCTCGTGTCCTCAGGAACATTCCTCGTGTCCTCAGGAACATTCCTCGTGTCCTCAGGAACATTCCTCGTGTCCTCAGGAACATTGTTTCCATTCTTCAGATCCACTGGTTTCACCTCCTCGCTCCACGCTGCTCCTTCCCTCTCCTAACACCACTGCCAGGAGCAGAACCCGGTTCTCTGAGGGGATGTGGGTGGTTCTTACCTCGCTTGCTTTGGTTGTATTGGTCTTTGGTTCTGCAGGTTCTGTCAGTTTAATGGTTTGAAGGTTCTGAGCCCTGTGGTTCCTCCAGTTTGTTGTTCTGTGTTAGTGTGGTTCTCTGGATCTGTTGGTTCTGTGTGTTAGTGTGGTTCTTTGGATCTGTTGGTTCTGTGTGTGTGGTTCTCTGGTTCTGTGTGTTAGTGTGGTTCTCTGGTTATGTGTGTTAGTGTGGTTCTGTGTGTTAGTGTGGTTCTTTGGATCTGTTGGTTCTGTGTGTTAGTGTGGTTCTCTGGTTCTGTGTGTTAGTGTGGTTCTCTGGTTCTGTGTGTTAGTGTGGTTCTCTGGTTCTGTGTGTTAGTGTAGTTCTCTGGTTGTGTGTGTTAGTGTGGTTCTTTGGTTCTGTGTGTTAGTGTGGTTCTTTGGATCTGTTGGTTCTGTGTGTTAGCCTGGTTCTCTGGATCTGTTGGTTCTGTGTGTGTGTGTGTTAGTGTGGTTCTTTGGATCTGTTGGTTCTGTGTGTTAGTGTGGTTCTTTGGATCTGTTGGTTCTGTGTGTTAGCCTGGTTCTCTGGATCTGTTGGTTCTGTGTGTGTGTGTGTGTGTGTTAGTGTGGTTCTTTGGATCTGTTGGTTCTGTGTGTGTGGTTCTGGCTGCAGAACAGAGGCTCAGGGCAGAGGAACCTGGTGACAGATCAGTATCTGTTTCTTTCTGTCTCTCTGCTCGTGACAGAACCGAATCCTGTGGAGAACCCAACAGTGATGAAACAGCTGCCTCACTGTGGTTCTTCTGTTCTGCTGAGCTCCGTCCTCAGGAGATAGACGGATCCCCACAGTGCAGAGTCCAGGGTGTAGACCGTAGCCCTCGGTTCTTCCTGGAAACACAGTGACGCTGCAGAGTTCTGCTTCGCCTCCAGTCTGTGAATAATTCATGTGTCAGTTCCTCTGTTTCAGTTTGAATCCCACGTTTCTTCAGGCTCCATAACAGTAAACGTTCCTCCTCACAGAGACCAGCAGCAGGTCCATCTGTTCTACTAGATGAAGAGAACATCTGTCTGTACAGGAAGGACACGGGCGAAAGTCATTTCACTTTCTGTTTCAGGTCTGTAGGTTCTCTGTAGGTTCTCTGTAGAGATGCTGACACTTCAGAGGCTCCGCCCACAGAGCTGCAGCTCAACCAGTTCATTACAGGAACTAACACCAGCTCTGAATGTTCTAACGTCTCTTTCTGAGCTGGCTCCACACTCTGAGCTGTGAAATGAGTGATGCTGGGTTCAGTCCTGTTTATTGATGTTTTCATTATTCAGTTTAACTATTAACAGCGACATGTTTTACTTGTTAGTTTCTTCTGTAAGAAGTCACAGCATCAAAGGTCTCAAGCAGGAATCAGAACCAGTCGGATCTAAAAACATATCTCACCTCACGGAGGAGAAAGGTCTGCGAGGTGTCAGAAGTAACTTCATCCCCATGTCTCCATGAGAACAGTCATGTGACATGAACCCAGACGTGGTCAGATAATAAACGAGTTGCTCTGCGTCCTGAGGCTCGACTCCCACGTTCATCAGTGAGAAGCTCTCAGCCTCCACTCTAACGACCTCTCTCTCAAGCAGAATCATCACTTAGCTCCTGGGCTCAGGATTAATCCTGTTCAGCAGAGGGTGTGGTCACCGCTGCTGAGTCTTCACTTTAAAGACATAAACGTTGAGGCCTTCCTCGACACGTCTGTGAAATCTGTGGAATTTCAATGAGTCACTTTATGAAACCACAAGGGAGGTTTTCAGTGAGAGTGATGTTGTTGGATCAGGTTAGAAGAGACACACAGTATAATGAGTTTCTTTGGTGTTGTGGGATGAACCAATCACTGAGCTGCTTCACAAAGAGATGTGGTCATTTTAAACAGCAGCTTCACTCATTAAAGACGTGTTCAGAGTCATTTTCAAAAAGATGAATAAATAAAACATAAAATAAGCAATAGTACCAAGTGAGAGTGGACGAGTCACAATTTGTGCAGAACAACAAACATTCACAGCAAATAGACCCATTACACATCAGCTAGCTTCTGTAGATAAGCCTCTCTCTCTCTCTCTCTCTCTCTCTGTCTCTGTCTCTCTCTCTCTCTCTCTCTCTCTCTCTCTCTCTCTCTCTCTCTCTCTCTCTCTCTCTCTCTCAGGAAATACTCTGTGAATCTCCTCATCTCTCTGTCCGTCCTCTTTGTCTCTGACCGGGTGGAGTCGGTTTCCTCCCTATGATCAAATCATCATCATCACTTGTGTATCGCCCCACATGTGAAGCAGCAGCAGGTTGTCGGGTCCGACTCGTTCAAACAGGAACATGTGGAAACATCCAGGTGAGGGGCGGAGCCTGTAGAGCAGCAGGGGTGGATCCTGTAGAGCAGCAGGGGCGGGACATGATGTATAAACTCTACTGTGGAAAGATCAGAGTTGTTGTTTACAGCTCATCCACACCGGGGTCGGCCCTCAGTCTTCATCTTCTACGTGTCCGGCTCCTCTTCTTCATCCTGAGATGTTTGTGTTCTTCCAGTTTCACGTCACGTGTTAGAAACCTCATCATCACGTCCTCTCGCTCTCTGGGAAGCTTCCACACATTGTCCTGCTGGTTCCTCACATGGACTCACTCTGACATGTTACACACATTTCACCAGGAGGCTGCAGGAGAAGATCCAGAACATATGAGGAACATTTCAAGAACATGTGAGGAGAACGTCCGGACTTCATGTCTGTAAATATCTTCATTTGTGGCCTCACTCAGACACCTAGCTTGTTCACTGCTGGAATTGTAGAAGTAGGTTCCTCGGCCTGGAGGGCTGGTGATGTTGGGGGGGGGCTGGGTGCAGTGTGTGGTGCATTATGGGAGTTTGGTGCAGGGCTGTAGAGAAAGAGTTGCTTTGTGGCAGATTTATGATGTTGGTGGTTGGAGGGGGGGGGAGTGAAGGTCCAGAGCCTCCAACACAAAAGGGCTGTTGTCCACGCCAAGTTGCTATGACACCTGGGGGGGGGGTCTGATGAAAGAACATCAGACTCAGATGTTCTTTCTTCTCTTTAAGAACACCTCACAGATGCAGTTTGATTTAAAACATGAATTCCCTCAAACGGCTTCTTGTCTGGGTTTTGAGTGGCAGATCGTGTGTGTGGAACCAGGCTGAAGGTCATGTGACCCAGTGTAACTGTGTCCCTGATGCGTTGAGGAGGAATCAGACGGATCACAGGACGTGTCAGCTGCTGACGTCACACAATGAAAAGGTTCAGATGTTCTTGAACTCAACACAAGGCTCAGAGAATCAGTTCGTTGATTCACTGACACCAGGACCCTGAGGCTCCGCCCACACTGATACAGAACACATGTCACATGTAAACAGTTTTCAAACTAAAACTCCACCAGTTCACCAGAGGCTGGGGAACTCCACCAGGTGTAACCATAGCAACAGGGATGAGTTTTAAAGCTATTACGTGTCCGTGTGGGCGGAGCCTGAGACTCCACCTGTGTTTCCACCAGTCAGATTCTCTGAGACTGAGGCTCAGTCATGTATGATGCTGGTTTATTCAGCCACGCTGTGTGTGTGTGTGTGTGTGTGTGTGTTAGTTAGTGAAGAGGGTGTGTGTTAGTTAGTGAAGAGGGTGTGTGTTTGTTGGTTTAATATCCAACAAGGCAAAGCATTCATGTAGTGTGTGTCACATCTAGCCTAAAGCTGTGAGTGTGTGTGTCCATGTTGTTTTTCTGACTCTATCACTGGTTGTTCTTCACTTTTTAGAAAATATTTATTTGAACTTGTTGACCTTTGACACAGGATCTTCAACCCTGTGCTACTTTTGCCTCCAGAACATTTCAGGTCCAGACTTCAGTGTTGTGGCTCTTTTATTCTGAAGAGGAGGGAGGTGTGTTAGTTGTGCGTCTCTGTGTGCTGCTTGTTTCTTTCTGTCTGACTGGTTATTCAGTCTGACACTGAGCATGTGGACGTCGGGCTGAGAGAGGAAACATGTCGCTCAGTCGACCTGACGCCCAGTCACCCTCATCAGGGACGCCGCGCTGCACACAGACTGAAAGATGGTGTCCTCACATCCTGGAACCTCATTTCTGTCAAGGTCTAAATCTGGTTTGAATGATTTAACAAGGTGGTGGTGGCTGTGTTCCTCTGAGTATCTCTGTGGTCAGGTGACCTGTAGGGAGGACGTCTTTTTAAATACTTCACACCAAAGCATCAGTCCCACTCGTATGCTCATATGAAACATCATCACAGCAGAAATCTGATAAACAATAGTTATCTCTCCAGAGACGACACAAACCAACGTGTCACTGGTTACATCACGTGACCTTCAAACCTTGAAGCAGCTGCTCAGAGTTCAGTTTCTCCGAAGGACGAGCGGCGAGAAACACACACCCAGACTTCTTACAACACAACAGACTGTTTTCAAGCTTCTGATTCAGGAGGTTTCAGATTTGATTGTTTTTACAAAACTCACTGAAAGCAATGATTTTTTCCATACAATCAATACATGATGTAGACAAATTATTATTTAGTTTATAACTGATCTTTCCATAAAGTTTTTTGTTTGTATGTAATGCAGCGTATGAGTGTATGAATCTTAAACTGTTACATACAGTCCAGGGTAATTGATGTCGAGTTACTATTGTCAGCTCTGAAAGTGAGAGGATCTAAGATGGAACCCTGAGGAACACCTCTGTTGGTTAATAGATGTGCTGTGATTCCAGCCTCTCTGAGGTTTTATAGCCAAAACATCAGATAATCAAGACAATCAGAAAGTATTAATAAGTGGAAGAACAGAAACATTAAGTTGTCTAGGTTGTTGATAGAAATCCTTAAGTGTTGATGAAAGTTGTGCAGCGTCTTCCCCCAGTTGTTTGATTCAGGCCGAGCAGCTCAGGTTGCTATTGATTCATTTATCACTGAGTGATAATGGAAGATGATCCGGCCGCTGGTGGAGCTGCAGAACTTGCTGCTTGCCTTTTTATTCTCAGCTGCTGAGAGCGTGTCTTTAGTAAACCGAGCCAGTGGAGGAAAAAGACGTCCACACGGTCGGGTCAGTCCTGAGCATCTGTCGTGTCCCCGATCCGTGTGAACGCTCACGACCTTTGACCTTTTCTCGGCCTGACGATGGTTGATGAAATGTGACCTCGCCGAGTGGAAAGACTCACCTGAGAGCAGCTGTTTGAATGTGAAGGGACCACGTCAGTCAGGAGAGTCACTGAGAAGGAAAGCTCTCACAAACACGACCATGCAGCTTTAATAAAACATGATTGAAAGATATCAAGTTTTATTTTCGATTCCTCATTAAAGTAAAGGGTAGATTCAAATTTCAATCAAATTTATATAAATAGCTCATATCCACAATTTACCTGACAGGGCACATAACTAATGAAATTGTTATTTAAAAAAATAATACATATAATCATTTCTAATAAGATAATCAAGCAGATTGTGTTATTGAACATGATAGTCCAGAGTCTTGATGTGTTGAGCCTCCTCTGGCTCTCGAGCAGTCGGCCGTGGATCCTCTCAGCTCAGTGAACAGAGAAATGGAGCATGAGCACATGGATGACCTGCTCGCTTTGTGGGCCATGTACAGTACGAGGGGGGAGGGGGAGACGGAGGGCAGAGTCTGGAACAGAAAACCAGACGCTTCATGATATGTGGTTTGATTCAGATGCAACAAGAGTTCAGATTGTTGTGAATTCACATTAAGTTCAGGAGTCGAGCTGAAAAGTGGGAGCTCTGCAGGGCTGCTGGGTCTGTGGAACCGTGTGATGGTTATCCTGTGTATCAGAGGCTGAAAACATATAATGTATAATATCAGTGGTCACATGTTCACCTGACCTGGGATCAGCATCATGCTCTTCATCCTGCAGGGTTATGTCTCGTGTTAGGAGGAGCAGGTGATGGTTTTATAAAAGAACTCAGGACTTTTCTATTTCTCTCACACTGAAATCACAAGTTATCTTCTGCTGGAGAGAAAAACATGTGCTCTTTTAATTTAGGCTTCCAGGGAAGCTTGTGATGCTCGGTGTAGCTGGAGGTACGGTGGCCTTGGGCGGACAAATGACTGTTCCTTTCTTTTCCCAACATCAGCACCATGTGCTCAGACTGCAGGGCTGGAGAAGGATGTGAACTGTCACTGTTACACCCTCTTGTAGTTATTTTTATTAAAGAATGTGGACATAAATATAAACTACACAAGTCTCACAAATGTGTTTAAATATGTGTTTCTGAGAACTTCTCTTTGTGTGAGCTAATGCAAACACAACCTTATTACAGCTCAGGTGTCACAGTAATGAGACGACGTGCAGCTGATGTGTTGGTCACATGACCTGAACGTCCATCAGTTCATCATCAGCCGTGTCCTCCGTATGTGAGCCAATAAGGATCCAATCTGAAATATGAACACTGAAACATCAGTGTGATAACAACTGCCTACCTTACAGAAACCAGGGTTTTCAGTTTGGTCCGTGTCCCATTTGTTAACATGGAGGAGGGAGGGGGGAGGCTGGGTGCTGCAGACAGTCATGTCCTCACACCTTCATGCATGAAAACCTCACAACAGGATCTGTCGTTTGTTTCATGCAGCAAAGTGTCTGATTTTCAATGTGACGCACACACACTCACACACACTCACACACACGCACACTCCTGGAGACCTGACACAGGTCCGCCTTGTTCCTGCCTGCCTCAGGGGTTGTATTTGTTAGTGTGTGTGTGTGTGTGTGTGTGTGTGTGTAACCGTTTGACTGATTGCTATCTTTCTGTTCTGCAGCTGATTGTTTTTATTACGGGTGTGGTTTGTGTCAATGTGTTGAAACTCGGTGACTCTTGTGTCAGTTATTTATCACTAAATAATTAAAAGCCGCAGCTTCTTACTACTTTGAATTATCTAAACTATAATTACCTTTTTAAACTATAGTTATCCTGTGTTTGTGTTTCCCTTGCACTTCTTCAGAGGAAACAGAATAAACTTGAAACTGTGAAATGTTTGATAAAACAAACACAGCAGCTTGAACCCAAACAATTAATCACATGTTTCATACATGTCAAATGTTACTATTCATAATTAAGGGTCATGTTTTGTTTAGGTCAGAATATTCAATCAGACGACTTCTTCATCTGAATCCCAATGTTTGATCGTCCAGTGTCATCCCTGTTAGCATTTTCATGCTAACAGCTAACAGCTGATAAATCACCTCATAGTTTCCAGAAGGACAAATTTGAAATAAAACATCTATAAAACACTGAGCAGGAGTTTGAAGTTCCACGATATTCACAGTTCTTTCACTGATTAACAGATTCTCTCTTTTCTCCGCCCACTGCAGCTCCACTGGCTCTTTCTCCATGGTGAAGTGGGCGGGGTCTGATGTCAGCCCCTCCCTCTTGTCTTGTCCACACTCCTGCCATGCCGACCATGGTTTCTAGGCTGCCCAAGTTTGGTTCGCAGCCCAAATCCATCGCAGCCTCCAATGGTTCTCAGATTCCAACTCCGAGCGCCGGCACCGTCATCAGCGCTGCTGCGACCAGCAGCCTCCTCACCAACGGGTTCTACCATCATCCTGGCCCGATGGGGGTCAACGGTAGCGTAACAGCGCCCCCCTCTGCTGTCAAGAAGAATGGATTCATCAGAGTGCCGACTTCGATTTCCATGAAATGGAGGAAGGAGAACAGTACGACAGAAGATGGCACCGACGCAGAGCCGGAGTGGAAACGAGGAACAGACGGGAATGTTGGGAATCTCCACGGCAACAACATCCATCAGTATTATTACCAACGACAACAGGGGTCGCCAGTGGGGGGGCGAGAAGCCAAAAAGTCGACCACATCCTTGGCAGGAAAAGTTCGTGGTTATAGTCCGCCTGTGACATCATCGTCGTCTCCGTCGCCACAGTCCAGCCCGAGAACAGTTCCTGTTTCTAAACTGGGCCCCCCGGGTTCCAGACCGGGTCAGACCAGGACCAACGGGACGAAACGGGCTCCAACTGGTCTCGCTGGATCTCGACCGCGGACGGTATCCAATGGTTCCCTGAGGCAGCCTCACAGTTTTTCTCGTCCTGGTTCTGGTCCTCGATCCGGTTCTCCCTTCCAGAAGAAGCCGCCAGCAGGCCGCTCCCACTCCAGCGACAGCCTAGGCTCCCCTGCGCCGGTCCAGCTGACTGAACACGACCGATCACGTAGCCTCACCCAGGTCCGACAGCTGCCCTCCCCCTTACTCATCCGTTCTTACTCCAATAAGAGAGCTGCTGAGCAAGGCCTCAAAGAATCAACCTCCTCTCTGGGTCCACCTAGAGGCAGTTTGGTAAAATTACCTGTTATTAGCCACACTCCAGAGGGAAGAGGGGGAGGGGTCAAAGCTCCGCTGAGGTCAGGGGTCAGCATCCCCTCCCTCCTTCCCCCCTCTGCTTTAAAGAAACCCCTCCTACCCAGCCAAGGCCCCGCCTCCAAGCCCAGCGGTATCAGCTACAAGCTGTCACGCCCGTCACTCATCAAGCAGCCCCGCCCCCTGCGGGTGACCGCGCCCAGCGTGTCAGGAGGTGAACAGGAAGTGAACCTGGGTCTGAACTCAGCGGAGCTGGCGTCTACGACAGAAAACAGCCCAGGTGAGAGATTCTGTACCAGCCACTGCTGCCCCCTACTGTTTATCTCTGTGAATCACTTTGTAGCTCATCCTATCCTAAAACACTAATTCCCTTATTATCTACTCACCCTATGCCGATGGGGTTCCAGGGGTGTGTTTAAAGCCTTGATGTCCAATGTGCATTCAGGGACAGTCAGAAGTTCCAATGTCCTCTAGCTTAGCCACTTCTAATGGACTTTAAGGAATCCCTTAAAGTCCATTAGAAAGGGGTTCAGCTAGTCAACATTTCTGACGGTCCCTAAATGCATCTCATTTGAAATGAGCAGCAGTAACTGTCACATAGGGGTGACAGTGATGCTTCTCTGCTGTGTCTGTTTCTGCTTCTCACGAATCTCTGATCCCCCCGCTCTCAGAAAGCAGCCCGGAGGCTCCGGAGCCGGAGGGACTGTCCACGGAGCCCATGTCCACGGAGCCCATGTCCCAGACAGAGGTGTCGATTGTGGCGGAGACACTGGAGGACATGTCCCTGTCTTCAGCCTCGTCTCTGGACAGAAACGACACCAGTCAGGAGTATATGGACGACTTCGACAACCTCGGTAAAGATGAAGGAAAACGCACTGATAGGTTTCCTGCTTTAACTGTGTGTGTGTGTGTGTGTGTGTGGGGGGGGTGGGGTCTTAATACTTCACAGATCAACATAATTATTAATGATCAGGTAATGATCACTCCATCTTTTGTTTGCAGGAAATGGAGGAGTTGGTTTGATGCTCCTTTCCTCCAAAAACGATGAAGACGACTCGGGCCTCGACCAATCATGTGCCAGGTTTGACGAGGACAAGGCGGCCAGTAGCGGGGCCAGTAAGGCGGTGGGTCTGTGTTTCCTGGAGGACGGGGTGGACTGGGCCGATGTGAGGTTAAGTGGTGAGTGATGTGGGAATGACACACGGCTCAGGATGGTTCTGGAAATGAAATCTTACAGATTGTTTCTCTCCAGGCGATCGAGCGGAGCATCATCTGACCAGCAGGAGGAGGTCGAGTCAGCCGGATTATCACGAGCAGGTACAGAGATAAGAAAGAGCAATAATCATAATCAGAGAGAAAAACTCTGTTCTGGTGCATTAACAACATTAACAACAATCATCTGTTCCTCACACGTTGCTCCAATCAATCACAGCTTGTCTCTTCTTTTGAGAACCGAGGTTCAGTGTAATATCTATTGAGATTATTTTATTTATACAATCGGATCAGAAGAAGCCTTAAATCTCACTTTGACTTTGTGTTATGATGAATAAGACTCGTTGGCCTCATGAATCACGATCATGTTGCAGATAAACAATATGCAGCGTGTTTTATGATCCAGGTTCCAGGTGACTTTGTTTATACCGTCTGTCAGGAGGGTTTTAAATCATTGAAGTCAATTTAAATAATTTAAAGGATATTAAATGATCCTGCAGGGCTGAACAGCTTGATATGAAATAATTGATTAAACTGAGTTAATGTTTATGACTTACTGTTTGTTGGCTGTAAGATTTAAAATGTCTGCTCTCTTTAGTTCATCTAAACAATAAGCTTTTAATAGGGAGGATAATAATCAGGCTCAGATTTAAATATTAAAACAGTTTGAATCTTATTTACTTGAAAGTTAATAAAACTATTGATTAAAACCAATAAGATACTAAAAAAGATATTTTTGAAATTTCTGAATAATTTAGAGAGGGTGAAGACACAAATATCCAGAATTATAAAAACATTAAATGTTCTGATTAATAAGAGTTTCAGGTGCATGAAACATGGAGATTGAATTTTCAGAAACAATCAGGCCTGTGATTTTATTCATTGTGATAAACATCAGATTATATTTTTCTACTTTTATCAAAATACAAATATCCGAGACAGATTCTAAATAAATGTATGTCCTCCCCTTTGCAGGGAGGTTCGTCCCTGGATCTGTCGCCCTCCGACAGCTGTGGGTCGGGGGGCACCTACATGTGGGACGAGGAGGGTCTGGAGCCCCTAGGGGGCGCCGTCCCCACCGCTTCCATCAACAGCAGCAGCACCCACCACATCGGGAGCTTCGGCTCAGAGGCCAACAGCATCGTAAGGCCTGTGTGTGTGTGTGTGTCTCAGAGAACTGAGACACAGTAATGAACTGATCTGAGGACAGTTTTTAGTTCATTTTAAAGTTGTATGGAATCTGAAACCAGCTCGGTTGAGTCATCCTCATCAGTTCCAGTAAAACACAAAGAGAAACCAGAGAGTTTGGCATCAGACTGGTTCGGTCCCAGCAGATTGAATGGATCGTGAAACAGAGAGAAACAGATCAATTAATCAATCACTTGTTATTTGTCTCATATTCCCAGTTTATCTCACAGATGTTAACAAGGAGCAACTTCCTCTGTTCTTAACTCAAATAGTCAAATAGACTCACACAGCTGCTGATGGAACTGAACACATCAACACAACAACAGGATTCACCACATGAGAAGAACCAGTTTGTAACTTCATGGAGGAGTTTGTGTCCGAGCAGAAAATCCAATCGAATCAGGTTTAAAGTTGATAGAAACATTTCAAACCTTGAGGAAACAGAGGGAGGCAGAAACCTGCTCGTTCATCTTTAATCTTCTTTAAGTCCTGACGCTTCATTCACAGGTCAGTTAGCTCTGCGTGAAGCCCTTTGGCTCCCTCTACTGTCTGTGCTGTGAACTCCTGCTGCGCACTGAGCCGGTGTCAGCTCAATGTTCAGTAGTTTATTAGAACTTTAACTTCAGTAAACAGTAAGTCATTAAATTTAGAATTAAAATAAACCTGAATGTGAGATTGAAGGTGCAGTTTTGAAACCTGTTCTCGCTGTGGTCTCATAATTCACCTGCTGGGATGTGTGTGTTGCTGAAATGCATTGTGGGAGTTGTAGTGTTCATGTCCGCAGCCCTAATGAGCCTCTGAGCTCATTCACCACTTCTCAACTCATCTCTGAAGTCTTCCTCTTTTAGCCTCTTTTCATTTGTTCAGCCTGTTTATCTGCATCTCCTCAGTTTTCATATAAAATTGTATCTCACACAAAGAGACCAGTAGGGGTCACTGTCGCTCTGAGGACACACCTGACTCCAGAAGAGTCTTTCTTGAGGAGGATGGTCAGAACTAAGAGAGCTGGATTTTGTTAGAGGACCTCATGAAGTCAAGTGAGAAATCTGCCAAGTGATTGTTTGTTTGGCTTCAATACGAGACGGTGATTAGTTCAGAGCAAGGAGGAGAAACTAGAAACAAAGAGTGAAGTTAAAGAGCAGAGGAGGAAGAGGAGAGATTGATTTAAAGAAGAAAAGAGAGAGAGAAGGTATGAGATGAAAAAATTGAAGGAGGGAGAAGGAAAAAGATTGGTTGAAAGAGAGGAGAGTAGTAGAAAGAAGAGGATGAAAAGGAGGAACAGCGATAAGAAGAAGAGGAGAGAGCAGAAAGAGGAGATTAGGAGGTAACATGTTGATGTGGATGACTGAGCTCAGCAACCTGTGTGTGTGTGTGGTTGTGTACGTGTAGTTGTGGTTGTGTAGATGCAGCAGCTGCTCAGGGTGAACGTCTGGTTCCTCTCAGGTCACTGTGCTGTGACTAAGCCTCCACAAGCAGGAAAACATCCAAACTAACTTGTTGGGGTGAAGTTTAACTCTTCGTCTCTTCTTCCTCATCTTCGTTTCGCAGGAACTTTCTCTGTGAGCTGAGGAGGAACTTCTGGTTTGAGTTTAGATTTGATTTACTAACTGATCTGGTGACACGTGTCGTCCTGTGTTTGTCCCTCAAACACATGAATGTGTCTCCGTCTGCTTCAGGACGTCTTGAACACCCTGGACTCTGGGGATCTGGAGGATGATGATCTCATGCTGGATGAAGACTTTGCAGAAGATGTCTCCCTCCACAGCGGTGCGTTAACACAGAGTTAAAGAATAGATCCACAAGTCGATTAATCACAAACTGACCAAGATCCAACTTCTACAGCTGAATGTTTTATATCAGGTTTCTTTGCTTGTTTTATTCTGTTCTATTCTAGCTCTATAGTCTGAACTAACCCAATGTGGAACAGAGGTTGTTCGTCCAGTTAACTGTCTAGGAGCTAAGATACTCACGTTTAGTTTAACTAAATAGCTGTTTCAAGTTATAATACAAACCTACATTTCACAGATGTGTGGCGTGGTGTCCATCATCTTAGTTCTGATCATGTGACTGATCCGTCTCCTGCAGACGGAGAAGGGATGTCCCACATGGCTCAGTGGAGGAGGAGGCAGCTCTGCTGGGGAACGCAGGACGTCCATGACAACGAAAGGTGAGGAGGTGCCTGTTGAGCCAATCAGAAGGACTTATTTCAAAGTGGAGATGTGTGAGGAGGTCATGGACGTATTTAAAAGTTGAAAGTTACCGCTGTGCATCACGTTCACTCGATTCCCATCATCCCTTCAGTGACCTCATGTGCTACAAGCTCGCTGAGGATCCTGGGAATAAGAGAACCGACGCCATCAGGGACGATGACCTCATTCTTGACCTCTGTCCTTCAAGGTGATTCAACACAAAACATCTTCAGCATCATTTAAAATGATAGAGCACGTGTTTTTTAACTTGACACCAGTGTAGAAGATGTTGAGCTTGAACGTATCGTGGTGGGAACTGTTCCCTCTCAGGACTCCGGGTGCTCGTGGTGTGGATGTGGACGACCTGGCTGACGACTGCTCTGCACTGAGGTCACAGCTGGAGAAGCTGCAGATGTTCCTGCTGCAGGTCAGAGATAGTGATGGAGCTTCATTTCCTTCTGTAGGAGATCTCCACATATCACAACATGCACCGATTCAACCGGGATTCCCTTTAGACATTTGAGTCGTGAAGCTGCAGGAGAAGTTTCACGATTTTGATCCAAATGAAACATTTTAAACTCAAATCTCTTATTTTCGTCTTTTCATTGACTTTTTGAAAACAGTTTTTTTCACAAGTCTTTCTCCACAGTTGCAGAATATTTAAAATGTTTCATCATGTTTGTGTGAATGAAGGGAGCAGGATGTTGTTCAGTGTTTGTTCTGTTCAAACTGACGTGTTGTGTAACTCTGTGTCTTCAGGAGGACGATGTGGACGAAGACACTCTGACCACAGACACTCTGAGTCCTGAGACCAACCAATCGTCTCACAGCTCTGACGCTCAGGTCAGTTTCCACCGTGCATGGCTCAGCGCTCACGTGGTTCCATCCATCAGAACACGGAGGCTAAAGAGTTAGCTAGCTAGCAGTCGGGTAACGTGATGCAGCTTAAAGACACAATGACAGAGAGACGTTGACACTGTTCATCATTTAATGTTATAAAACTGTAAAAACTGCAATATTTCACTTTCTATTCAACAAACCAGTAATTCTGTTAATGTTGAAACTACATCTCCCAGAATGCCTTTCCACAGCCCATGTGTGTTTTGTGTGTGTGTAGGTGCAGGCTCTCCTGCAGGAGGTGCAGCAGCTCAGGGAGGAGCTGAGGAGTCGAGACCAAACCATCACTCAGCTCACACATCAGCTGGTCTGTGTCCTTCTACTGCAGCTAACAGCACTGCTAGCATGTTAGCATGCTAACTTCATCCTCTGACCTTTCGACTTTAAGGTAGTAACGTTACATTCACGTGGAGTTAATCTCTCTCTCTCTCTCTCTCTCTCTCTCCTCTCTCTCTCTCTCTCTCTCTCTCTCTCTCTCTCTCTCTCTCTCTCTCTCTCTCTGTCTCTCTCTCTCTCTCTCTGTCTGTCTGTCTGTCTGTCTGTCTGTCTCTCTCTCTCTCTCTCTCTCTCTGTGTGTGCAGACTGTTCCCACGGCGACTGCCAGGTGTCGTTGTCAGGAGATGACAGGAACGAGGGATGGACACACACAGACGAGCCGGACGGAGAGAGAGAGCGTGGCCTCGCAGACGCCCTGGAGAGAGCACACGGTGAGCACACACACACACATATTAAAATTAATAAAACAAACAACATGTGTGTGGGTGGGTGTGGTTTCCTTTCCTTTCAGAGGTCTCAGGTTTGAATCCCATCTTCTTCATTAGAGTCAGACTGATATTCACCTCTGGAAGCCGATATTGGAGTAAATTTCCAGATGGAGTTATATCCTGAATATATGAAAAATATGATGATGTTATAAAAACCACTGAAAACACAAATGAAACCAAAATATATAGAACTTAACTCAGGCTCAAGTCTTCGTCCTCCTGTCGTCTTTCCTCCGTGTGTCTTCTCTCGGAGTTATGAAGCAGCCTCTCTCTCTCTCTCTCTCTCTCTCTCTCTCTCTCTCTCTCTCTCTCTCTCTCTCTCTCTCTTCCTCCCTCCCTGCCTCTCCCTCTTCCTCCCTCCCTCCCTGCCTCCCTCTCTTTCTCTCTGTTGCTCCTCAGGCTCTCCCTCCTGTTCCTTTCCTCTCTCCTCCCTGGCAGTATCAGCGCTCCAGGCCTTACAGGGGGAGGCCGAGGTCGGGCATCCCCCCCCACCTCGCTAGAAAAAGTGAGTTGCATGTGCACCTCAGTTTTTCATCTCACCCTCATCTTCCTCTTCCTCATGATTGAAAATCAGACATCTTTACATCAGGAGTTACCTAAAACCACAATAATCCAGGTTTTTAAAAAGTTTGAAATTGTATTAAATGTAAATATCGTTTTCACATGATGATATGATGTTTAGGTTCAGTCTGAGCTGAAGAGTCTGAAGCTCTGAAACAAACAAGGCGTGAAAGAGTCGTGAGGAAGATGCTCATGTTTGTAGAGCTTGAACATTGAGGTGAAAGGTCAGAGGTCAAAGGTTAAATCAGAGGTGTATTTAGTCTCAACTCGGCTGAAACTCGACGGGACTGAATCAGAAGTTGAGATTAAAAGTTTCTGTGATTTAATTTATGTGGAGCGTAAATTCAACTTTCGGTTATTTTTAATTAAACCTCAAGTTTTCTTCATTAGACACGTTCTTCCTCTTCCTCTTCCTCTTCCTCTTCTTTTTTAAATTTGAATTAAATTGGTTTCCAGCTTTTCATCCTTTCATTTTATAAATCCATCCTTTCCTGCTTCCATCCTTCGACCTTTCAGTTGAAACCCTTGAGCTGAACTGAGGCGCTCGTCTGAGTGTGTTTGAGAGTTTTGTTTTTCTTCAGGTGTGTTTCCTCCTCTAACCTTCGTCCTCTGTCCTCTGTCTCCTCGTCTCCGCCCTCGACAAAGAAGTGGAAAAACTAGTGCTTTACTTCAGTGACACAGCCTGGTACAGTAGAGACTTTTTTATCTTCCTCCATCTTCTCCTCCTCTTCCTCCTCGTCCTCTCAAAACCATCAGACAAAAAAACCCTGTTCTCTTTTCAATACAGATGTAGCTGAAACCTCGGCCACTAGATGGTGTAACAGCTTCACATTGTGTGTATGTGTGTGTTTGTGTGTCTTTGTTGGAACTAAAAGAGAAAAAACACATTGGGTTGTAACCTTTTGTTCAGGAGTTTCAGAGTCACTTTTTATAATCAGATCAAACATTTAAATATAGGAAACTCTCAGAGTTTCAGTTATCATTTTAATTAGTTTTATTTCACTTTGTCAGATAGAAATTCATCTTTAATGTATTTATAATAAGAATAAAGAGGAGGAGGAGGATGTTCACTGCACCGTGAGATGTCTCTTCTTCTCTTGTCAGCTCCAAACGAACAGCTCACCTTTGTTCTCCTCTATTATCATTTTAATTTGAATAATTGAGCTAATTGATGATGCAGCCTGAAGTGACATTCATCTAACGAGCCTCCGGGGGCAGGAGAGTGGGTTTGGATGGATCAGCACTATGTGTGCCAGAGAGGCGTGTGTGTGTCTGTGTGTGTTACTGTGTGTGTGTGTTACCGTGGGGACGTCCAATAAGTCGTTGTCAAGGAAGCAGAACAGTGAAAAACTTGGCAGTCAGTGAATCCTCGTCCAACACAAGGTGAATCCTCCTTGAGCAGCAGCTTGTGATCCCACACTCCTCTTCCTCCTCTTCCTCTGTCGCCCGTCACTCCTCCATCCCTTATCCATCCATCCTGTCATCCATCATTTATGAGGGATGGACACTGACACATTTTGAAAATGGGAAATGTCGAGTCGGGCAGACTGCAGTGCCACTGATGACCACCAGGGGTCATTGTTGCTTCATGTTGGACTGAACCTTCAGTGTTTCACTATTGAATTGAAGTTCAGAAACTCTGTGGGAAGTTTGTGTGTTTTTGAAAAGTGAAGGATTATTATTATTATTATTATTGAGCGAAGATGGAAAGTTGTGAAGTTTTGAAAATGAGGACGTATCTTATGAAAAGAGATTTTATTTGACTCTAGTAAAGAGAATCATCGATGGTTCAGTCTGAGGACGAAGTCGATAATCATTTCAGCAGCTGCAGGTCTGAAGACATGAATTCATTTTCCTCTGAGTCTGAATTGATTTGAACATTTATAACAGTAACTAGAAGTTCAGCTTGTTCCCGGTTGGAGAGTTGATATGTTTAATATCTTTAATCTGTGATGAGGCTCCGAAGCGTCTCCTCGTCCACTTTATGAACGTCTGAAATCAAACCGTTAAAACACTCGATCATCTCTTATCCTCCGTCTCCTTCTTCAGTTCATTCTCTGTCTGGATCTTCATGAGTGTCGTCTTCTTCTGGTTCAGCTCTTTGTGCCTCGGTTGGTAAACTCGTCCAGAAGTGAATAAAAACCAGTTCACAGTATTAGTATAGTTCTATTTTCAGCTGCTTGTTGCCGTACATCATTGAATCTGTGGCTGAACTGTGTAAATAACACGGACGTGTTAACATTCCACATGTTCTACAGATCGTCACTTTGTGCTGTTCACGTGTGATGAGATCTAAACGTGACTCAAACACACATTCAGGTTCACAGCTTCTGTTTCTCTGTGTTTCAGTCACAGGTACTTCACTCCTCCGGCCAGGACGACCAGGAGCCACTGACGGGCCGACTGTCCACGCCCCCGCCTGCCCAAGCCCCGCCCCCAGCTCTCCCCTGCTATGAGACGCTTTCTGACACAGACGCAACTGACTCCACGACCAGGGACAGAGAGGATGATGGGAAAAGTTCACTGAAAGAATCCAGAGGAGCCCACAGCAGATCACTGAAGCTTCCGCAGCCCTCCAAGCTCCGCCTCTTCCTGTCTCAGACCTCCAGCACGGCCCCCCCCTCGACGACCAGGGCGTCCAGGCCACCGTCGACCCTTCGTGACCCAGAGAGCCACGCCTCCTCTGGGGTAAAGCTCAGAATGCTGGACTTCACCTTCGGCTCGTCACGCCTCCCGAAACCAAAGAGCCACTGAGCCCCCCCCGAGCCACACGGGCCGATTCTGAAGAATGAAAAATATATTTATCAAATATTATTTATTTACTTTCAGTGAAGATAATAAAGTGATAAAGAATAAAGTTTTTAAATTAAACGATCAATAGGAAAACACAGATTTTAGTTTAACATTTCTAACTGATCCCAAAGACCATTTCCTGCTTTTTAATCTGGTGTTAGCATGCGAACTAGCTTCTCACGCATTAATGGCTGCTAACGCTAATGTTGGTGGCTAACGGCTAACGGCTAACAGCGAATCACTTCGAACTAGAGTGTCTCATTTATTCCATTTTTAAATTCGTTTTATAGCTAATTCGGGTTTCAGGAAATAATTTTTCCAGAATTTATAAATGTTAAGTTATTTTGTGATTGTACGTCTATAATATATTTATTTTGGCTCGCTGCGTGTTAGGAACCAGTGTCCTTGTCTGTCGGTGCCTGGTTCACTGGCGCTGTGGGGACGTGTTGGCGCCTCCTACTGGACGAACTCAGCCTCGAACCTGCTGCTCACATCAACTCTCTGAACTCAGAAAAGTCCTTATCACCTTGTTGTCATGTGACTTTGTCCGTGTCACATGTGTTCGGTTCCACGTTCTCCTGAGCGTTGAGATCCTCCTCCTCCGCCCTCTGATGGAGAATCGGTCTGAAGGTTCTACTGCTTCCTCTTCCTCTCCAGCGACCAATCAGATGCTCCCACTGATGACATGTGATCGTCTGACTTCTCCCTCCAGCTCCGCTTGCTAAGATATTATAAACTTTATAAACAGTCACTATGCAACAAAGTGGCAGGTTCAACTCGTCCTGCCCGAGTTCCTCTGAGCCAGAGCAGAGACGCAGTCGTATGAATGTTTATGCAAATAACTGACATCGTGTAGGTTCACGTTTCATCCAGATGATGATGATGATGATGATGATGATGATGATGATGAAGAGCTTGACCGCCGTGACACGGATGAACTCAAATATCAACATGTAAACAACAACAACATTATCAGCTGATCAATTGTCTCAGTTTATAACGAAGGACTCGCCCCCCTTCATACACACACACACACACACACACACACACACACACACACACACACACACACACACACACCTGAGAGCAGCAGGTACCACTCCAGTGTTGTAGATAAACCCAGTTGCCATGGTGATGTAGTTGGACAGCCATGGCAACCGCAGCAGTGTTGGGATTTTGTGTGTCTGTGTTTTTGTGTGTGTGTGTGTGTGTGTTACCAGGTTCACTTTCACTTCAGAACAAACTCACGAGTCTTAACGAAGGATTTGTTCATGAAGAGAAATAAGTAAACGTTAATCTTCCTCCGGCTGCTCGTCGTCCAATCAGATTCAAGTGTTGTGTAGTTTAAACTTCTTTTTTTTAATGTTTCATTTAATCAAATTAAGCTGCAGCTCTGAACCGAGTGAAACTTTATTTAGATTTTCACCTTAAAAGTTTTTGATATGTGGACTCTCTGTTTTCTAGAGTCTGAAAATCAACCACTTAGTCGCTGATGATTATTAATTCTCCGTTTTCATTTGTTAATTAATCACAGTCGCAAAACTCCCGACATTCTGAAGATATTTCACATTAAAAGTCTTTTCTGCGAGGACACATCTGCCTGAAGACTTAGCAAGTTTCATTCTCGTTTCTAAATCCTGGTGATTCCCCAAATATCAAAAACATCTTCAAAGTTACTTAAATATGAATAAATTATTACATTTAATAATCTGTCAATGTTTGTTTGTTCCTGAAGTGAAACCACATGAAACCAGGAGAATGATGTGGATGTTTTTGCCATCAGCTGCTTCAGGGTCCATATATCTGTATTTCACTGTCTCAACGTAACTGAAACGTTCATTAACAGAATGTTGTCATCACTCTTCATGTCTTACAGTTTATCCCTCACTTTTATTTTGAAAGGCTGAAGGACAGGTGTTTTATTTTGACAGACCTCCTGCCATTTCTTGTATCATTTTAATTTTCCTGTAATAACTTGCCAGCGTTTTCAATCTCGCCACCGCACAACGTTCATTTATGTGACTGTACAAACTGCTGTGATGGATAAACTTGTGTTATTATTATGAATAATGTTCTTACACTGAAACTCGAGCTTGTGAAGCGTCTCGCTCTGAAAATGCACTTTAATGAAACAACTTTTATTTCTGTTTTTGTGTTTATTGAGTTTTAAAATCTGATTGAATCTACGTTCACGAGCTGTTTGTCTTCAGGAGGTTCGGCCTCATGTTTAAGTGTCAAACGTCCTGAACCGCAAATTATCAAATAAAACAAACATCGACTGAATTATTTTGGAATAAGAAAAAAAACATTTTGTTGTTTATTTACAAACAGTTTGTGACGTGAACAATGCATCAGTTGATATTCTGACCTTTGAACCCTGCTCTCATTGGCTCAAACCTGCATTGGAGTCGTTTCATTGGTTTGAGTGGGGCGACGTCCGATTGGTCGACACACCTCTCTACCTGTAGCTCATTGGTTCATGTTGATAGTTCTCTTCTGTCATTGGCTGAAATAAAAATAATCCACATGAAAACTGAGTGTGACACGTGTGTGTGTGACCTCTGACCCTGGATCAGTTCGGTGGGGGGGCTAGGGAATGCATTATTCACATGAGTGTCCTCACTAAGGAGCTGTGTGTGTGTGTGTGTGTGTGTGTGTGTGTGTGTGTGTGTGTGTGTGTGTGTGTGTGTGTGTGTGTGTGTGTGTGTGTGTGTGTGTGTGTGTGTGTGTGTGTGTGTGTGTGTGTGTGTGTGTGTGTGTGTGTGTGTGTGTGTGTGTGTGTGTGTGTGTGTGTGTGTGTGTGTGTGTGTGTGAGTGAGAGGGGGGGGGGTTGAATTCAAATGAGCGACGCATTAACAATAGATGGAGGAGCGAGCGGCCGTAAATACAAACTCATGAAAGTGCCTGAAAGCTGAAGGAGCAGGAAGATAAAAGCTTGTAGTGAATTTAAAGACTTTATTCAGACGGTGAATCAGGAACATTTTGGTGCAGAAGCTGAAATGAACCTTGAATCTTCTTCATCAGGAGAAACTGGAACTTTAATTAATAACGAGTCACTTCCCTGGATCTGGAAGCTGCTCCTCCACTGACTCAGTAAAGTAGGAAACTGTTTTCAATGTGAGGTGGAAGCTTCAGAACAGGAACCTGTCGTCTCTTCGTCTATGAAACGCTCCCTCTGGTTTCATCTTCATCACTTGAATGACGACAGAAGAACGTCGTTCATGTGATATGAGAAGACACAGTGACACCTACAGGTAGAGCTGATTTTAACTTAAAAGAGGAAGGACTGTAGGAGGCGAGGGAGGAGGAGAGGAGGAGAGGAGGAGGAATCCAACAGACAAGGAGAGGAAACGTAGAAGAGACAGAAGAAGAGTGTAAAGAAGCAGAAGAGCTGAAAGGAGGAAATAATAAAGTCAAAGAAATGTAATAATGTCTCTTTTCTCTGAGGTTTTCATCCCACTGGAAACCATCCACCTTTCAGTGCGATGGAGAGAATAGACGGAGGTAGAGACTGGTTTCTTTGTATCACCTGTCTCAAACCTGTGTTCTCTGTAATGAATTGTCCACTTGTCAAATCGTCCTTGAACGAGACAGAGACAACAAGTTGCAGCTGATGTTCAGGTGGAGTCCTCGAGCACCAGAGGACGGATCTGGGTCCAGGACACTTCCTCCTTCATGTTGATGTTAGTTCATCTCAGGAAGTAAAGATCTGAACAAGCTTCAGTGTTTGGAGCGTGAGCCCCCCCACTGCAAACTTTCTCTCCGAGGACTTTCCCAACTTTCTGGTCCAGCTCCTGAATTCCTGATGATGTCAGAGGGAATCTCATCTTTCCATCAGATGACCTGTGATCTCCTTGTCTCAGTCTGAAGGAACCTGAGCTCTTACTGCTGCTGTTTGAAGATCTTTGAATGTTCTTGATGTAAAGGAGACAGATTCAGCTCATGTGCAGGTTGATGGTTCAAGTGTTTTACAGTAAAGTGTTTTCACTCTTCCTCAGACTGTTCTTCAGGATTTCTTGTTTTTAATGTCAAAATCTGAAATTCAGGGTTTTTGATAGTTGTCGGGCAAAGTTTCAAAATAAAGAATAAAAGCTGCGTTGTGTTTCCATCGTCTTCAGACCGAACATCTCCGGCTCCTGGCGTGGACACACTTTGCCATCCTCTGTTGCCATGGTTACAGCGAGCATCACTGCAGTGGCCTCAATCACATCCCGGTGAAGTCCATTTCAAATCCTCTCTCTCTTTCTACCTCCTCGTTTTGATCTTTTTATTTCTATGTTGCTCTTTTCCTCTCTCTCTCCTTTCTGTCGTTCTCTTTTCAACCTGTTGATCTCCAGCCCTTCATCCTCCTCGTCATCCTCCTCCATTTTTCTCTCCTTGA
Organism: Pseudopleuronectes americanus; assembly: GCA_038501795.1. Taxonomy (NCBI): domain Eukaryota; kingdom Metazoa; phylum Chordata; class Actinopteri; order Pleuronectiformes; family Pleuronectidae; genus Pseudopleuronectes; species Pseudopleuronectes americanus. The sequence continues at coordinate 47,293 of JBAMIH010000111.1, forward strand.
AACCATCCATCCTTTTCTCACTTCACCTTGTCCTCCACTCATCTCTCCATCCTTTCTTTACTCTAATTGATTAAAAGAGCATCTGATCACAGAGAAACGTTCACACCTTCACGGAGCAGCACAGAAGCAGCTGAAGTTCATGATCTGTGTGTTTTATGCTTCAGCAGGAACGTCACATGACTGGTGTGTGTGGGTCGTGTGCACGAGTGTGCACGGGACGGTCCAACCTTTCATTGCAGTACAAGTGACAGATGAAAATGAAGTTGTTATAAACTTGTGTTTTACTCGAATCCAGATGTGTGGCGTCAAACAGGAGGAGGAAGAGGAGGAGGAAGAGGAGGAGGAGGAGGAACAGATTGTGAACACTTAGTAAAGAGGGACACACACAGAGGGACAGTGTCCCCAGCAGAAGTGGAACAACTCGATCTAAACTTCTAGCGTCAGCAGAAGAAACGTATGTTTGTGTTGTTTTGTTTCCTCCTGAATCCGAACTCCACTCGTCTTCCAACCTTTTGTTTGTGTCCTTTCATCGTCTCTTCTCCGTTTGTCCTCCTCCATCGATACAGCAGATTGATTCAGTGCAGAACAATGTGACAAAGCAGCTTTTCTCCGTCAATAACTGTGATTTTAGCTCTTTGCATCTCTCGTCTAATGCGGCTTCGCTTGTTTGAGCCTTAGAAGCAATTTTCAAAAACCTATTCATCCTCAGCGTGTGTGTCTGTGTGAGTTTGTGTGTGTTTGTGTTTGTGTGACTGTGTGTGTGTGTGTGTGTGAGAGACAACAAAATGCGACAGGGATTTTGCTGCATTGGGATTTTGTCCTTTGCAAACATCTCCTTCCAGCTCGGGGCCTCCTGCTGTTTCAGCCTCTCGACTGTTCACTGATGATGTCACTGTGCCGTCTACTAACATGGAGGAGGCAGCTTTTTGACCCTTGCTGCAACCGGCCAACAGGTTGGTTTCACTTTTGGGAGCTGCCATGACATCTTTCTTTATTTACCGTCTATGTTCTGTACGGACATAATTAATCTGCTGCCCCCTGTGGTCAGAGTCGGTATTGAACAGCATCTTCAAGATTCAATCTTAGTTTCTACTTTATAAGTTGTTAACCTTCGACAGAATCTGAGACATGAGACGTCAGAGGTTACAGAAACCTGATCAGGTGACTCACTCCCGACTCTTAGGGTAAACTCGTATTCCCTGGTCTCTGGTCTCTGGTCCCTGGTCTCTGGTCTCTGGTCTCTGGACCCTGGTCTCTGGTCTCTGGTCTCTGGTCTCTGGTCTCTGGTCTCTGGTCTCTGGTCTCTGATCTCTGGTCTCTGGTCTCTGGTCTCTGTTCTCTGGTCTCTGGTCCCTGGTCTCTGGTCTCTGGTCTCTGGTCTCTGGTCTCTGGTCTCTGGTCCGGTCTCTGGTCTCTGGTCTCTGGTCTCTGGTCTCTGGTCTCTGGTCTCTGGTCTCTGGTCTCTGGTCTCTGGTCTCTGGTCCCTGGTCTCTGGGAGCAGCCTCGTGGTCTTCACGCCTCCGACCACCATCTCCTTCAGCCCCGCAGGAGAAGATCTCCGTTCTCTTTTCCTGCTGCTTTGTTTAATCAGATTCTTTGTGGAAGCAGAACTGAGAAGTGATCACAATAAACCAGAGTGTCTGTGTATTAATCATTGAACACCTCCGGACCTCCGGACCTCCGGACCTCCGGACCTCCAGACCTCCGGACCTCCGGACCCGACGCAGAGGAACCGACACGTTCAAGCTGCTGAGCTGAATTCCAATCGGGTGATTTCCCCCGGCAGCGAGGACCCAACACGTCGCTGCCGCTGATTAAATATTATCTAAGATAGTGTTTCCCATCCCCCGGCCTCACCACCCCCCCGACCCCCCGACCCCTCCTGCTCCGCCGTCTAATCAGCTGATTAACAAGGAGACGGCAGGTGAATGTAATGAGCTGCTGCATTCTGGGAAGTCAAACGTCCTTCAGTTACACTTTAACACCAGGAAACAACAATAATAAATCTATAATCTACAGAGAGAGAGGAAGCGTCAGCTGACACATGTTTGAGTCACGTGACCTGTTAACAACCAGGAGACGACGCCGGCAGTCGACCTCCATGTTGGATTTTATTCTGAATCTGCGTTTGATCAGAACCTAGAATTCATTGTGCAGTTGTGTGATTTTCACCATCATGTATTTGCTCTTTCTGTTTTTAAATCCTCTGATTCTTCAGATTCTGAACTCTTCTGTTTATTCTTCATGTTTACAGATATTCATTTAACCCCACAGAGACTTTGTGTTTCACTTCCCCGTTGTGAACACGTGTGTTCTGTGTTGATGTTGTAAGCGTGTTGCTGCTCTTGTAAACCTTCTGTGAACTTTGTAAACCTTTGTAAACCTTCTGTAAACCTTTTGTAAACCTTCTGTAAACCTTCTGTAAACCTTCTGTAAACCTTCTGTAAACCTTCTGTAAACCTTCTGTAAACCTTCTGTAAACCTTCTGTAAACCTTCTGTAAACCTTCTTCAACCTTTTGTAAACCTTCTGTGAACTTTGTAAACCTTTGTAAACCTTCTGTAAACCTTCTGACCGGTTCAGCCTCTCGAACCCGACGGTCGGATCCACACACCTGACTGACGTTGTCATGGCGACCTGCTGCTCATCTGAGTTCAGGCCTGAACAGCTGATGTCAGTGTTGGTTTGTTCCACTGTTACAGACACTGATGTCACTGATGTATGAGGACTTGTGGAATTTGAGGTCGCTCTGCTTCTGCTGTAATTAGGCACTGATGAGCTGAAGCCTCCAAACCAGAGGAGCTGTAGCTTCTGCTGCTGCGCTGCCTCAGAACTAAAATATTAACTCACAGACACAGAGAACATTATTTTGCACTTAAAGAATCGTGTCTCATTTCAGGAGCTGAAGACTCGGAGGGGAAACAGCCCCGAGGCGCACTGCATGAAAAATGGATGCACGCTAGCTAATGTGGCTAAGATGAATTTAAAGATGGCCGGTGGCGGTACAGCTCTTCATCCCTGGAGTTTTATAGCAACAACTGGTAATTGGCAGAGAAGGTGAAACAGCCACTGCACAAAACCACAACAGTACGTTCATCTCCCCGGGCTTTTAATGTGAAAATCACTTCGCAGGGACTTCCCTTTCAGCTGCGAGCGACACAGTAGCTCCGCCTCTCGTCGCTGAGATGGTGGAACTTCCTCACATGTCTGAAGGTGTCGATGGACGAGAGAGAGAACGTCGTCCTCCCTCACCCTCCGATCACATCTGAATACTGATTTGAGTTTAGCTGTTGTAGTTTCACGTTCTGCAGATTCAGGCCAAAGTGTAAGATAACCAGCTGCTGCCTGCTCAAGGGCCTAAAGGTCGCGACCTGGGAATTCACGCATACGCTTTGTTTGGTGTTCCCAAGTCGTGCGAACGCAGTTGCTAGGCAACAGCAGTATGAACGTGTCTGTTGGCGTCTAGAGGCCGACGCCACAGCTTCTCTCGTCCTCGCTGATTTCGTCAGTAACAGAAGCACAAAGCCGTCACATCGTCTCACACAGTTTGGACGTTCATGCGAGCGGCGGCTCGGCCAGAGGATCACGACGTATCGGTCCTGAATCCTCCGAGAGGCGGAGAGGGCGTGAAGACGTCCTCCTCCGGACAGACCCGTCAGAACAATGAGACCAAGGTGGTTCTGTGGAGTCGAGAGAAAGAGTCAGCGACGCTCCGGATTTCTGCAGAGCGGCAGAAAGACGACAGAAAACAAATGTCAGGGACCGAGAGAGGAGATCTGTGAGGATTCATGTTCCTCCGACTGGCAGCTCAGATGCATCTGCACTTTGTAAACAGAAAACAAAAACATGAGTGATGACGAGTGTTTGCAGATTCATGACACAAAGAGAATTCATGTGGAGAAATGGATCTGAAAGAGACAAAGCTGTGGCTGAGGCTCTGTCTGTTGCTTTTCAGCAGCTTTACACTCGTAATAATAATATTAATAATAATAATTATAACAATAATAACCTGGATCCATACAGCCCCTTTCCAGAGACCCATAGATGCTTTACACGTGTCAGTAAACTCAATGAAAGGATGAGACCTGGGTCAAGAAAGCCTCAGAGACAAATTCATGGGACTTGAGCTGAATCCCATTAGGAGGAAGGTTCTGTTTCCTCGGGGGTTCGACCCCAGCTCCTTGCATCTGGTTCTGGAACAAAGCTCGACCGACAGCTGGACTCAGAAAACTCACTTCTACGTTTCACCTGAGATCTTTGCTCTTCTCGGAGGCAGCTGGACGTAGAAGTGAGGCTCTCCTCTGATTCCAGATTAGGATGCAGGACGTGGGCCCGTCTGGACTCGTGTGTGATGAAAGGTCTCGCACCAACACTCGGCTGCTGGGGCGGGGCGACAAACACGGGAAAGAGCCGGAGACCGATAACCTGCAGGGAGACGGACACATTCAGGACCAGACATTAGACTTTCATGTCCAAGTCTCTGAGGCTCCAGGGTGGAGGGGAAATATCAGCAGCTACACACACAACCACACACACACACACACACTACACACACACCACACACACACACACACACACACTCACACACACACACACACGCACACTCATCAGCCCTGAGCTCCTCCTACTCACTGAAACTCTTTGACTCGTGCTCACGACAGAGTTCTGGTTCCGGAGCAGCTGAGACCTCCGTGTGAGACCTGATCACGAACTACAGATCAGAACTGATTCAGAACTGAGCTGCAGATGAATCACGACTCCTCCAGTCACACAGACTTCATCTCGTTGTTCAGGACCTGCTGATCACAGCAGCCTCGTCTTCCTCCTCTGTGGGAAGCAGCTGCTGTTTCACACTCGACTGTTACTCTGATTAACGTCAGGATCTTTCTCCTCCTGGAGCTCAGAGCCCCGTGGAGTTTACTGTCCTCCATGGATCTCAGAGGAACCCCCGGGATGAAGCCAGGCTTTCAGAGCGTGGGCTCCAAGGGGGCGTGAACTAACAAACAGGAGCGAATGGGAGTGTCCTCAGCGTCAGCGAGGTGGAGGGAGGTGGAGGGGAGGCGTCCTGTTTGAGGTGGAGGAGATGCTGTGGTTAATCGTCTTCATAGAGGTGGAGCTTCTCCTCCGGGGGTTTGGACGTGGAGCGGGTTCCCCTGCTGGGATCAGCGTGACGAGCGGCCCGGTGATCATTTACCACCGTTTGATTCAAAGTCGAACAAACAACATCTGTTGCTCTGAGCTTATTTAGAGTCCGCTGCAGCGGGGGGGCGCTGGCAGCTGTTGCCATGGAGACTGGACGTGGTTCTGACTGCTCGGTGACATTTACCGTCTTCACATCGAAGGCAGAAGAAGAATCATTTCTCTCTCTGTGTCCATCATGTGTTTATTAAAGGTTCTGAACCTTCATGAAGTCCTGATGCTCAGTTTGTGCTTCATCTTTAATTAACAGCCTCGTTAGCTGCAGCTCTAACGAGGACGCGTCTCCGTCCCAGCTGGACGTCTCTCAGGCTCCACGTCCACGCCTCAAAGGCTCAGAGACAAATCACTCTGGGTTGATGGAGTTTATTTTCTTAAGTCAAGTTTTATATATTTATTTGTATTTGTGTTTTCTTATGGTGTAAAATAAAACTTTACATTTCTTCGTCATGGGTTTGATAATACATCTTAGGATCATTGACAGATTTCCTTTCTCCGTTTTGAAGACATATGTTGTTCATATAAAGGTTCTACTGTTTAATATTAATATCGGCTCCAGCATCTGATCTCCCTCAGTGGATGAAGCTGATGAAGCTGATGAAGCTGAAACAAGCCACAGAAAAAGATCTTCCTATGATCCTGCGCCCAACAGAGACGGACCCTCTTCTCCCAATGGTTATTAATGGAGCTGGAGGAAGAGATGGAGGAGGTCAAAGGAGGAAGAGATGGAGGAGGTCAAAGGAGGAAGAGGAGGAGCACAGATGTTCTTCCTCTTCCTCGTTCATGGTGACCTCCACATGTCAAGAAGAAGATTTCACTCCAGTGGTTTTGAGGATGGTTTGAAGAAGACGAGCTGGTGATGAAGATTCAGGACTTTCTCATGATGTTTTCACCACAGCAGTCGACTGAGGGTCAGTGAAGAGGTCAGAGGTCGTGTGGACGCTGGTGTCAGAGGTCACAGCAGGTGGACGTCCACTCAGAGCGTCTCTTCATGGTGTCCACCTCTGACTCGGCTTTTCTTTCCACTGGTTTCTCACCTGTGTGTTTTTCAGAGCCGAGCTGAAGGTGAACGATCGTCTGAAAACAGCTGCAGCTGCCGAAGAGTAGAAGAGAAACAAATCCAACATGTGACCACACACAGACACACACAGACACACACACACACACACCGGCCTCATTCTTCTTCTCCCGGCAAATATTGATCGACCAAATTACATCTCAAGGTCATCAGCGTCTCCGTGGCGACCGGCCCTCGTCCTGATAAGCCCCCGGAGCGTTCGGCGCCCGTCATTGGCCGACGGCTCCCGGGGAAAACGCTCAGGCCCTAACCGTGGAAATGTCAGATGAGGTAGAGCTACAGGTGTGTGTGTGTGTGTGTGTGTGTGTGTGTGTGTGTGTGTGTGTGTGTGTGTGTGTCCTGCAGCACGTTTAGTGAATCTGCATCTTTATGGTGTTGGATTGCTCCCATCTCAGCCCGTGATGCTCAGAGAACGATCAGTATTCTGTTTGCAGCTACGTTAAGTAACGCACGACTTCAGCGTCGCAGGAGGAGGAGGAGGAAGAGGAGGAGGAGGAGGAGGAGGAGGAGGAGGAGGAGGAGGAGGAGGAGGAGGAGGAGGAAGAGGAGGAGGAGGAGGAGGAGGAAGAGGAGGAGGAGGAGGAGGAGGAGGAGGAGGAGGAGGAGGAGGAGGAGGAGCAGAAGGAGGAGGAGCAGAAGGAGGAGGAGGAGGAAAAGGAGGAGGAGGAGGAGGAAGAGGAGGATGAGGAAGAGGAGGATTGTGTTGCTCTGGAACTTAAATTGTAAGAGATGATCTGTGTTGGAGCCACAGGTTTGTTTGTAGGTGATGTTGAAACCTTGATAAATACTGACGTGAACTAGTTCTCGTCTCCTCTCTCCTTTGATCTGTCTGTTATCTCCTAATCAGCCGCCACGCGTCCGTCCATCTGTCCTGTAGGACGCAGGAGACCACACACATCTCTCAGCTCTGGTGTCACTTCCAGTACGAGCCTCTCAGAAATTTGTTCAGACACGTCCTCCTGCCTCCTGCCTCCTGCCTCCTCCCTCCTGCCTCCTGCCCTCCTCCCTCCTGCCTCCCTCCCTCCTGCCTCCTGCCTCCTCTCCTCCCTCCTGCCTCCTCCCTCCTCCTCCCTCCTGCCTCCTGCCTCCTCCCCTCCTGCCTCCTCCCTCCTCCCTCCTGCCTCCTGCCTCCTGCCTCCTCCCCTCCTCTCCTCCTCCCTCCTCCCTCCTGCCTCCTCCCTCCTCCCTCCTGCCTCCTGCCTCCTCCTCCTGCTCCTCCTCCTCCCCTCCTCCCTCCTCCCTCCTGCCTCCTCCTCCTCCCTCCTCCCCCTCCTCCCTCCTCCCCTCCTCCCTCCTGCTCCTCCCTCCTCCCTCCTGCCCTCCTCCTCCTCCCTCTGCCTCCTCCCTCCTCCCTCCTGCCCTCCTCCTCCTCCTCCTCCCTCCTCCCTCCTCCTCCTCCTCCTCCCTCCTCCTCCTGCTCCCCTCCTCCTCCCCTCCTCCTCCTGCTCCCTCCTCCTGCCTCCTCCCTCCTGCCTCCTCTTCCTCCTCCTCTCCTCCCTCCTGCCCCCTCCTCCTCCTCCTGCTCCTCCTGCCTCCTCCTCCTCCTCCTCCCTCCTCCTCCTGCCCCTCCTCCTCCTCCTGCCTCCTGCCCTCCTCCCTCCTGCCTCCTCCCTCCTCCTCCTGCCTCCTGCTCCTCCCTCCTCCCTCCTCCTCCTCCTCCTCCCCTCCTCCTCCCTCCCCTCCTCCCCTGCTCCTGCTCCTCCTCCTCCTCTCCTCCCTCCCCTCCTCCTCTCCTCCTCCCTCCTGCTCCTCCCTCCTCCTCCTCCTCCTGCCTCCTCCCTCCTCCTCCTCCTGCCTCCTCCTCCTGCCCTCCTCCTCCTCCCTGCCTCCTCCCTCCTCCTCCTCCTGCTCCTCCTCCCTCCTCCTCCTCCTGCCCTCCTCCCTCCTGCCTCCTCCCTCCTCCTGCTCCTCCTCCTCCCTCCTCCTCCTCCTCTCCTCCTGCCTCCTCCTCCTGCTCCCTCCTCCCTCCTCCTGCTCCTCCCCTGCCTCCTGCCTCCTGCCCTCCTCCTCCTCCTCCTCCCCTCCTGCTCCTCCTCCTCCTCCTGCCTCCTCCCTCCTCCTCCTCCTCCTGCTCCTCCTCCTGCCTCCTCCCTCCTCCCTCCTCCCTCCTGCCTCCTGCCTCCTCCTCCCTCCTGCCTCCTGCCTCTCCTCCTGCCTCCTCCTGCCTCCCTCCTCCTGCCTCCTCCCCTCCCTCCCTCCTGCCTCCTCCTCCTCTCCTCCTGCTCCCTCCTCCTGCCCTCCTCCTCCTCCCTCCTGCTCCTCCTCCTGCTCCTGCCTCCTCCTCCTCCTGCTCCTCCTCCTCTCCTGCCTCCTGCCCTCCTCCTCCTGCCTCCTCCTCCTGCTCCTCTCCTCCTGCCTCCTCCTCCTGCCTCCTGCCCTCCTGCTCCTCTCCTGCCCCTCCTGCCTCCTGCTCCTCCTCCCTGCCTCCTCCTCCTCCTGCTCCTCCTGCCTCCTCCTCCTGCTCCTCCTCCCTGCTCCTGCCCCTCCTCCTCTCCTCCTGCTCCTGCTCCTCCCCTGCCCTCTCCTCCTGCCTCCTGCCTCCTGCTCCTCCTCCTCCTCCTGCTCCTGCCTCCTGCCTCCTCCCTCCTGCCTCCTGCCTCCTGCCTGCCTCCCTCCTGCCTCCTGCCTCCTGCTTCCTCCCTCTGCCTCCTGCCTCCTGCCCTCCTGCTTCCTCCCTCCGTCCCTCCTGCCTCCTGCCTCCTGCCTCCTGCTCCTCCCTCCTGCCTCCTGCCTCCTGCCTCCTGCCTCCTGCGTCCTGCCTCCTGCCTCCTGCCCCTGCCTCCTGCTTCCTGCCTCCTGCCTCCTGCCTCTCCCTCCTGCCTCCTTCCTCCTGCTTCCTCCCTCCTGCCTCCTGCCTCCTGCCTCCTGCTTCCTCCCTCCTGCCTCCTGCTTCCTGCCTCCTGCCCTCCTGCCCTCCTGCCAGCCTGCCTCCTGCCATCCTGCCTCCTGCTCCTCCTCCCCTCCTGCTCCTGCCTCCTGCCTCCTGCCTCCTGCCTCGCTGCTTCCTCCCTCCTGCCTCCTGCCTCCTGCCTCCTGCCTCCTGCCTCCTGCCTCCTGCCTCCTGCCCTCCCTGCCTCCGACCGGCCATCTGTCGGCAGGCGGAGCGGTGACAGCCAAACAGAGAGGAGGGGTTTCCAGCCGGGGGACGTCCCCGTGCGTCGGTTCAAATCCTGCTCCTGGTGCATCAGGATCAATCTTCCTGCTCATTGACCGATCAGAGGACGAGAGGAAGGAAAACAGAGAAAGCTCAAAGATTCATGTCTGAGCTCAGCTGCTCAGAGCGAATCAGAGATCTGAAAAAAAAACTTTAATGGCTTTAAAAGAAAATGTAATTACATCTTTGTTCCCGTTTTAAGATTTGCTTTCATTATATTACAAACAATGTTTTGACTTTTCTTGTTTTAAGACTTTTATTCATTAAATACATAAGAACTGAGGTGGAATTAAAAACAGAACTTCCTGCTGTCGTTGACAGAAAATTATAAACAAATGTTGTAAATCATATTTCTTTATTAAAGATTAAGAAACTCCAAGCAGCATATTCATAAATAAAATCAGGGTCTCCCATAGAAGTACGGTGACAGATATGCTATGACAGTTCATGTTCTCATCTTTGTCTGATGGGGGCGCTGGAGATAAACGGGGGGGGGGACACACAGAGATGCTGCACGGACCAATCAGGGCCTGGCTCTCAGTCCGTGGTGTTACAGTTAGAAAACGTCCACGTTCAGGTTTGTCCTGTCGGGAGCTTCGTCCTCGACTCAACAGACAAACGTCGCTTCGTCCTTTTCCACACAAACACGTTGAGTTTACGTCGTGTGAGCAGAGTTCACACATGAGACGAGGAATTTAACTCTTTTAAGAAATAATATTTTCATGATTCTCTAAAAAGAAGAAATAAAATCATGAGACATTTGTTTCTGGGGCATTTGAACAAAAAACAGATGTTAAACATCTGGATCCACAGTTTCACATTAAACTTTTGTTTCAATCTGATTTATTGCATTAAAAAAAAGGTACAAGCAACAGAATCAACTGGAAATTGTTGAAGTTTAGTCGTGAATCAGATTCAGTAACAATAACGTTCAGTTCAACCACAGAAACAGTTTGTTTTATAAGTAAAACTTTACAGAGTTTGTGTCCTGATATGAAGAATTAGTATTTTCTCTTTTATTAACTCATAAACGCAGAACTCCAGACATCACTCAATGATTGGTTGATTCTCATCATCTCACGTTTTTATAAAAATCTGAACTGTGGGATGTTTGAAACAGTTTGTTCAACATCTGGTGAACAACAACAAGGAAATAAAACGGAGTGAAGTTAAAACGTCCAGATGAAGCTGAATCTGCAAAGTGAGGAACGGTATATTTCAATGTATTAGCATTAGCATTAGCTCGTCAGAGTGTTCTGCTTGTTTTCAAGTCTTATTCTGAGACTTTGCTCCAGAGTCTCCACTTGAACAAATGAAAATGAAGAGAAAACTCATCAGGACATTAAATGCAAATTAATCTCACTTATGAACATAAAAGGAAGGAGACGTGTGGTTTGTCTACTTCCTGTTGAGAAGAACAACTTCCTGCTTCACAAACATCTGGAGCAGCTGATTAAAATAACCTGTTTAACGGGGAGTGGGTAGAGGAGGACGCCCGAGGGAGGGGCCGGGGTAAAAACGCGTCAAGGGAGGGAGCAGAGGGTGTCTGAGATTTTCAATTGAGGTAGGTTGGGGGGTGGGAGGAGTGCAAGTTTCAGGCGGTGGTGGTTTTTTTGAATTGCAGTGCGTGGGGTCACTAGGTATTCTGGATTAGCGAGGAGATACACAAGACATTCACAATGGTAGGATTCAGAAGGGTTTTCTAGTGATGTATTTCTTCTGAATCTGCGTTCTACGACGACCCACAGCATCGTATCTCTGTCGGGCAACAGAACTGTTCTCTGAGAAATCAGCTAGATAAATGTCATCTACAGCTGTCTCATTTAGTTAGGTGTATGCATACTTTACAACCAACGATCAAATTACGCTACAGGATAATTTAAGAAGAACACAGTCTCTTGATTTATATAGTTACGAGAGATCTTTGGATAGTTATTGTAAATACTCTCAGTCTTTATTCGCTGAACTACGCTAGATGTCTCTTCGCGATGACAGCTAGTATACTCCGTCATGTTCTTCTCTCCACAGAACGAAGTAGACTGAGAGTTCTTCAATATATAGTATAATACTATAAACAAGGAGAGCATGGCGGGTTATGTTGGGTCTGGTGAGAGGGGGGGGGGGGTGGGTGGGGGTGCTGGGGTGGGGGGTGGGTACACACGACTTTCTCAGACGACGAATGCCTACGCTCGCTAGACAAATTCATTTTGCACATATTATTACAATGTGGAAGGACGACATGGAGACAAATGCGAATCATAGAGACATAAGAGCGTCAAGATAACTGCGTTGTTACAGAACACGACGACAGAATGCGAAAGGGATTTAATTATTGCTTATACATTGAAATGTTTACAGGGAATAACATTATTGATGAAGATGCACATCTACTTTCATCGGGACGTCTCATGAACTCACATAAACCCCCTCTGTGATTGTTTCCAGTGCTATAGATCTTGGCGAAGCAGATTACTCGCGTTGTGATCTAGAACTAAGCTATTCAAACAGAGCGGAAACTGTTAAGCACGGGAGAGAGTTGATAAATCAGATAAGATGATTGATGATAGAGTTAGTCAAACCAATCATGTGACGTGATGTCTGGCGACTAGTACAAGTGCGACAAGAGTTAAGACTATGAGAACTAGAGAAATATGTAGACAAAACTATAGAAATAGTCTGAGCACAGCATCATGCTAACAACTCGAGAATACAGCGATAGTACTCCTCTTCATATTTCATTAAATATACAAACTAGTTGGTGCACAGTGAGTTGATTATCTGGACACGAAGTTGTGAATAACGGAATCATCATCCCTCACGACATACTTCAACATCTTCCAGGGTGACATTCTGCTGGCAGGTGGTCATAGACTAGCATTCTTTCTCTACTCTACAATGTCTCGAGTACATCTTGGCGATGTCATGGCGAGAGGCAGAGACTTTTAGAAGTCTCTTAGAGTCTGTGAACAACATGCGTGAGAGCTAGTAACCAGATGTCTATGAAACAGCTTATTAAGACTCGTATTCTGTGTGACAACAAGGACCCAAAGGAAAACCTAAATGTCTAAACATACAGCTTACAGAGGCTATCGCTCATACAATGAATGTTCGAATGAATCAGAGCACAATAAATCTATAATATCTATCGCACTATTACAGCTGTATTTTGGCGAAATCGGTACTCAGTTGTGGTCAGTACTGATGAACACAGCACACGTCTTCAAGGGTAGACTAGAAAGAATTGTCACGTGTGACAACTCGAGGTAAGATCTAAACCAAGATGATCTTTAGATTCCGTTCCTGTAGCTGTGGGTTCTAGTACATGCGACACTCGAGGCTTTCATATCACTGGGGGATTCAGTCGGATAGTGCGGGTGTCTGACATGCGCGCAACAGCGCGTTACTCTGGGTCATAACACAAGTAAAGTTCAGTAAGTACATAAGGGGGTAACACAAAAACAACACAACACAGATCGTATTGGAACATCAACAGAATAGAGCCTAAGGCAAGGATAAAAATGACGGGGGGGGGGGGGCGCCCCGGGGGCCCGGGGGGGGGGGGGGGGAGGGGGGCGGGGGGGGGGGGGGGGGGGGGGGGGGTGGGGGGGGGGGGGGGGGGGGAGGCAGGGGGAAACCCCCCAAAAACCCACCACCGAGACCCATCACGACCCCCTCAAACCAACATTTATACATAGAACTAAGATGAGAACTCTCGACACACACAACAACACACACAAGAATGTATAACGTAATTGATGATATGGAGATTAAATGATTTGTGTGGTGGATTGTGGAGGAGTGGTGTGGAGTGTTAGAGGGTTGTTTGGTTAGTTGTAAAAATTTGCAACATATTGTTAACGATAGTATTTTCACATGTCACGGTCATTCCGAACAGAGCTGAAGATCATCATATAGAGTTATGGGTTGATGTAACGTCTACGGTCTGTGTAGCGAGAGGCCTACGTCCTATATATGTTCAGTTGTCATTGTTGATGGATAAACCCAGCATCACTAAACACAAGACAGAGTCATTCTCATGGCGAGTGGGTTCAGTCTCTGATTGAGATTATTTCTGTTTTCAGGGTTATAACTACTGAGTCATCAGACTTAGCAGTTTTTCATATGTTAGAGAGCACATTCAGACTTAGGAATTTCGCGTATGTCTCTACATAAGGAAACTACTCTAAAAATTTTCATTACCTCACCACACACCCATGAAAATTATCTCCGAGCAGTCACTAGCTGTGCATTCTTATGAAATTTAGAACACACCGTGTATGTAGGGCATTACTAGCCAGAGTTGCATAATTAATTCTCGAATCATCAATCGTTTGAAAAGCTTGTCTATAAATATACTCATATAGTTTGACGTGATTATTGTTATACTCTGACAGTTGCTCTTCGTGAGTCTTTTCTTCATATAACTGGAGCAGACTTCTGCTACAAAAATTGAGAATATTCGCGACAAACATACATCCTTAGACCAGGCACGTCCCTACATTCGTTCTAACTTGGTATACATACACGATCGTTCAGGAGACAGGTATTAAATCCTCTCTGTTGGATGCCACTCGCTTACATATCTCTGCCAGAGACTCCTCGTCTCCGGGGGCCCCACCAGCCGCCACACGTTTCTCTGTGACGGGTGGATTGCGTGGATTAGCGGGGAGACAAGCTGAAATTGGTGATGACGACAAGAAGAAACAGTATTTTTGAACTAGATTGTGTTAGCGAATATGTTTATGGTCTTTATATAGGGTTTCTTCATAATGAACGTTTCCAGTGGAAGAGACTACGCGCGCCCGCAACACACACAGGACTGGCGGTCAGGATGATTGGCAGTATTGCGCACGGCTGGCAGGCCGCCAGCGTAAGGGATTACTGGAATGCGGGATGAGCCAGACTGGACTTGGATCGGTGGTTAGTGTGGGAGGACCTGGTGGCGAGTGAGTGCGAGTGGAGGTGCAGTGAGGCGAGGATGTGGTGGTGTCGTGGGGGGGGGTGGGGAGGGGGGGGGGGGGGGACGGTATCTCTGGGGCGAGGGAGTGTGCGGGAGTGAGTGGAGGGAGAGATGTGTGGCGTGAAGGTACTAGCGCACTGAGGTTAAGACTGGCATGAGGGTCGGTCATGGCAGCGTAGGGCTGATGCTAAGGAAGCGTCAGTGTATAGCGTAAGAAGAGGCAGCGCACGGAGCGCGCTTGGGGAGTCGCACCTGTAGATGTGCAGCGCAGGCTACGGCCAGGCAGTGAGGCGACGAGGAGCGGATGGGGCTGAAGGCGAGGTAGGTCGCGAGAGGCGCAAGGCGCGTTCTAGGCTACAGTGAGCGCACGGAAGGGAGGAGTCAGGAGGCAGTGAGGCGAGGAGGGCAGGAGGGGAGGAGGGAGCGAGCAGGAGGCCGGAGGCATGGAGGCAACTGCGAGGTAGACGGCTACGGCTCGGCCTAAGGAGGCGCGCGGACCAGGCACGAGTGAAGGTCAGAGTGCAGGTGCAGGTGAAGCGGAGGGAGCGCAGGACTGGCAACCGCGCATTAGCCCCAGGGCAGAGGAAGCGGTGTAGCACAGCAGAGCGACGCCAGGGGGGTAGTCCACCGCAGCGCAGTGGACTGGCCAGAGCAGGCGCGGACGGGACGACCTAAGGCATGGAGTGCCAAGAGGCCAGACTGTGCTGCCGCGGCATGGTCACAGGCGACGGACGAGGAGTGCAGGACGATCAGGCACTCGGCGAGCAGGAGCGGGCAGTCCGGAGGACAATGCGTTAGTGGGCGCACAGGTGGCGCGTCGTAGCAACAAGCAAGCACTGGTTCAGGTGCACGAGGCGGAGGGATGCGCAAGCAGAGGGCAGGAGCAGGGAGGCAAGAGAGGAGCACAAGCGTTCAGAGTTCACGCGTTCGCTTATTGTGGCGTACAGCGAGAGGAGTAGGCAGGAGGCGAGATAGGCAAGGACGGTGCATGAACGTGCAGGAGGACGCACGGGGGGGACGCACAAGGCTAGAGATAGGCGCGACAGTGGACGGCAGGTTCAGTATATAGGCACAGGACAGACAGACGTGCAGTTGCAGGTCTGTGATGAGCCAAGAGGCTAGGGCCGTGCACGCAGAGCCAGCGCTTCTACGACCCCTCTTGAGCTTGGTCTGACTGACAAGGACGATGGACATAGGGATTGCTAGATCCCGCTGAGAGGTGGGGGGGGGACTGCCGAGCATGCACAGTATCGCAATATAGGTAGCACGAAGGGAGCAGCGACTTAGGAAGATACGAGAAAAGCGGATCCTATGGTATGCGGACATAGTGAGTGGGAAAGTAAATGGCTTGGTGTATCTCTATAGTGAGATTGTCATGAGTGAGGCGAAAGATCGCGATGGTTGCCTCTGGAGCCAAAGGGGCCTGTGAGGCATCGGAGAGTAACTAGTTGATATAAAAGATCTAGTCAATCGAGTTGTATATTTCCTATAGCAGGATAGCATTAGGAGCAGCAAAGCGTGCAGGAATCGAAGCGTGATTATTTGTGACTATCAAGGCAGTATCTAGAATTGCCAGGAATAGAAGCGCGACAAGCGCAAGGCAGGAGGAACTAGAGACCGCGCGAGCAGTAAGCGAACTCGTAGTGATTCACGTTCTGGCTGACGAGCGCATGGTAATGCACAGAGAAGCTCGATGCAGCGGAGTCACTGGACTGGCATAGATGTTGAGTTAGCCAGGAGAGCGACGCGCGAGCAGTAAGTCGGCTTTTCTGAGGACGGAGGCTGACGTGTGCAGTGGAGGCGAGGATCTAGCGAGAGCATGCGTCGAGGAGGCAGGCGAGTCGCAGCAACGCAGGAGGCATGCGGCGAGCACGAGGTGTCAGGACTACGCAGGAGGAGAACACAACGACAGAGCACATGAGTCAGAGGAGCGTATAGTGCCTCAGGCTGACAGAGCGACAAGAGGAGCAGTCGAGCAGAGCAGGTCGAGACATCAGTCGGAGCGAGACTACAGGCAGAGAGAGAGACGAGCATGACGAGACGAATCAGGACAGTGCGAACCTATAGCTTCGGGAGGAGCGACTAGTAGATCAGGATTACGGAGAAAGCACGCCGACACTGGGATTAGAGACAAGGAGGCAGGTAGGGATGGTGATGAGCTCTGCTGTATCGCGGAGGCAGCGCGGAGGCGAGGAGCCAGGATATATATGACTACTAGGCGAGGTAGGACGACCCACGCGAGGCAGGAGGCAGGATGCGGGAGGCCGCCTACGCGGCATGTGCGAAGCACTAGAGCAGGATCTGGTCATAGCGAGCAGATTTCACTGTGATTGATTTAGTAGCGCGTCGGTAAGCCGCCTTTTGGAACACGCGATGTGTAGGGAAGGTATATTGAGCAGAGTCATCTCTATTTTACTCTATTACTAATATATCAGCTAAGCGAGGCTCTGGATTCATGTATCGGAGACTTAGTCTAGCATACTGGTTGAGACACGCGTGCAGCCCGCAGGATGAAGACACATGAGGATAGAGTGTGCACGATATATCTCTAGTATCTATTTGTCATGGAAGCTTATAGATTTGCGATTATTTACTCATAGCGAGTTAGTGCACGACTTAGGCTAGTGATAGCGGCTAGGCACGAGAAAACACGCTGGATGCGCTAACATCAGAACGCGGCCAGAGAGCAGCAAGTATGAACGCAGGATTGAGAAGAGCGATTGAAGTAAGAGGGTCTTAGGTTCATAATGCGTTTCAGGACAGGTTCTACTGGTAAACAAAGCTGCTAAGTATGTTTGCTGCCCCCTGCTGACCAGTATGTAGAATATATCTGTGGTAATAAACAGTGTCTGCTGTACCACCAGTCACCACAGGTGTCGCCAAATCAACCAGGACTATATTTTTGTTAATTCCTCAAATTTATTAAAATATTATTTATTTAAAATGTTATGTTATTATTTCTAGTGTTGACATTGAAAAAAATGTAAATTTGATTTATTGATGTGTTTCTTAATTTACGTAAAAAAACAAGAGATGGGTTTAGTGATAAGTTACTTTAGTTCAGTCGATAATAAGAGTAAATTAAAGGCACAGAGACGTTTGTCAGATTTCTTGTGATTCACAGTGAAACTTGTTTATTCTGTTCACCAGGCAAACATGAGGTCAGAGGTCAGAGGTCAGAGGTCAGCCCTTATGAGACACAGTTAAAGATGTCTGAGTGAACAAACAGAAAAGCACCAGGACTGTTTCTGATGACCGGGGGGGTTCAGCTTTAAAGATGAGGTAACAGGCGGTCGAGCACCATTTAAAATATATAACATCCTATCGTCTGCGTAGAGCTAAACAACAAATTCACTTTCAGATCAATTCTTTTAGTTTTACTTTGTTTAAATTAAAATTTCTGGTTCAGGAAATTATTTTTAGAATTTCAATCCTTTCAACCCTCTCCGCTGAGGCTGATTAGCTTTAGCAGTTTTTAGCGGTTGATGGTTAAATGAGCCATAAAATGTGGGATTTAAGACTTGATTTTGTGAAGTAAATCATCGCCTGTTAAACATTTTGAGCTTCAGGAGTCTAGAACTGTAATCATAACTTGTGATCTTGTCATTTAGATTATGGTGGAAATAGATACAAAATTCTACATATCACGTGCTATCACCACCAATGCTCATTATGTCTTTGTCATATTTAGTTAAATATCTCTGGAGAGAAAACTCGAGATTTGTTTCCAGATCTTACGCAACAGAAAAACCAGACTGAGTCATGTTTTTCTAGATTCTAGATTTAGAAGTGACCAGAAACCAAACGTCTACAGATCAAAGTGGTCGTTGAAGGCACAGTTGTGTTTTAGACGATTATTTGGGTCTTTTTGTGGAATCATTGTAATGGATTCTATTCTGACCTGTATCAATAGCTTCTGCTTCATCCCAGCCTCTCTCTCTCTCTGTCCAAATGTCCCTCCTCCCCTCCGATGAAGCAGTTGTAATGTCATTATATGTCAATGGACCAGAAACCCTTGCCAGTCTGTAATCCTTAGTAACCTGCACGAGATCAGACAGCAAGTGTAAATAAGGAAATAAAGGGATAGATGGAGAGAGGGAGAGGAGACAGACAACACGGGCGTCCACATTGACATATAATCTTCAATAAGATGTGAAACAGTGACAGTAGCAGGACTTATGGGCGAAGGATGTGGGACACAGATCTTTTATCTAGAGGACGTTCACTTCACCGTCTGCTCACACTTTAGTTTATGGATCCACGTGGAAGCTTCGTCTGTCCCCTGTCATGTGACTAACGTGCTGCGCTGCAGATGCTTTACAGTAGATTGTGTTGCTGTGGTTGTCGAGGAGCAGAAGTTGTGTAAACAAGATCTGTTCATGTGTTTGATTCAGATCCAAAATGGAGCAGATTCAGGAACCAACACTTTTGTGCGATGAGGAAAATGTTCAACACTAAATGTCACTTAACAAACAGAATATAATGATGATTTGTGACCTAATGTCTCTAAGATGTATTTTCACTTTGTGTGAACATGAAAGATGTTGATTTATGTGATGTTTCAAATATGTTTAGTCTTCATCTTCAGATCAATAAAGATTATTCAAATGAGAAGAGATTCCGACATTTTCATACTTTATCATTAAGTTACAGCCGTATTCTCGAAATCTTCTTTATCTCTTGTAACATTTATACTCTCCTAATTAGTATGATTACAGATTAACAATTGTTTATCATTTAAACGCTCATACACACTTAGGAAAGTTATGATAGTTAAACTCACATTAAATCTGTTGCTGGGACCCATTTAAATCCTCTGTGTGTAAATCAGCTGTAAATAATTAATCTGTGTATTAATCATCAGATGTTTCCTTGTTGTCGTCATTAATATTGATTAGATGCATGAATGATTAATTAGCTGCTCTTCCTGTGTTACTGCTCCATTAGTGACAGAGTCAGGTTGTAATTGGCTGCTGTGTTTTTATTCCTCTGGAGTGTGTTTGAGTGACAGGACATGAAGCTGCTTCGCTAACGCTCAGATTCAGATTCTCTCCGTTGGTATAAATTACTTTTTGTGTCTTTATGTCTTTTGATTTTACACTTAAATGAAAACGTGTTTAAAGTGTGTGTGTGTGTGTGTGAGCCATCTCTCCCGCCTGCTCATTATAATCTCCACTCAGACCCTCGGGTGCAGGGAACTACCAAAGCTTCACAGTAGAAAATGAGTTTATAACAATAATTCAATACGAGGCACTTGATGGTGACGGAGTCGACTCTGTGGGGACTAATGATTAAAGTCTCGGCTGTTTGCAACGTGCAGGACGAGCCGGGAGAGGCAGAGCGAAGTCCAGCCTCCGGTGGAGGAGGAGCTTCTGATTGGTTAGTAGACGAGATGTTCGGTGGCTGAGCTGCACTGAGAGGAAGAGATGAGCTCTGAGGATCAGGTGGGAGGCGATGGGAAAAAGAAATGGAGGGCGAGAATAATAATGATGATAATAATAATGATGATAATCATAATAATACTAAGAGACCAAATTTGATTTCAATCAGTGTCCTGATGAGGTCAGCGCCCTCAGCCCCCCCGCTCTCTCTACCCTCCTCTACAGCTGGGTGTACTGGAGCTCCACTAAGTCGGGGCTCGCGTCTGTGGCTGGATCCTTAAAGTAGAGTGTGGCAGTGTCCTCCCCCCACTGGCCCGGCCGCCGGGCCCTGTGCTCAGTCACCTCTTTGGGCTGCTCCTGGCGGCAGCGGTTGCTGTTCCACCACGCCTCCAGCCCGGCCACCAGGCAGGCCAGCAGCAGGCCGGCGGCCAGGATGCAGAAGACGCCGGCGAAGCTGTGCAGCTTGAGGGAGCGGCCGTCGGGGCTGGCGCCGGCGTGGCTGTTGAGGTCACAGCGGCCGGTGCGAGGCCACCACTTCTGCTTCATGATGTCCAGGTCGCCTTTCTCCTGCAGCTCCAGGATCCTGGAGGAGAAGGGAGGAGCAGGGGAGTCACACACAGAGTTCTGAGTTCATCTGAGGGTCGTGGTGGGCTGAATGTTAAAGCTGCAGCTGTGACAACATGAGAAACACTTCTTTCAGAACTCCAGGCCCGTGTGTCAGAGAACATCCTTCAGAACGCATCACAAAAAGAGTCTCAAGCTATAATCAATACAACATTTGATTCAGAGCCAAAAACTCATATATTTCAGCCAAATATCAAAACATTATGTTCACTTCAGAACTGAGCTTCAATCGCCCAAAAACTTTTTATTAGATTTCTACCTTTCAAAGAATATTACCTGATATTTATCCTGAAAGGGAAAGTGCATCAATATAATGTGTTGAGCTTAAAGCTGCAAAGTAAATCCTGAGAAACTCTTTGTGTCCGACTCTCTGAAGCAGCGAGTCGTGTCTCATGTTCCCATCAGAAGAAACGAGTGATGGTCGATCTCTGAACTTCTGCTCTGACGTTTTGTTTCTGCACAAACCAAAGAACCTTTCAGACGATTCCATGAACTCGACCGGTGAACGTCAGAAACGTGACTTTCTTCAACAACGTGTTTGTCGTATTTCTCAGTTGTTGATGAGAGAAACTCGACTGTTTCCTTCATGATCCGCTCCAGTAACACGCACACACAGCTGAATTTCTGTTTTTGAAATGGGTCGTTATGGACAATTAGCCGAGCGCTCGAAGCTGCAGATCGATGCTTCAGCTTCTCACGTCTTTTAAAACCAATCGCTGAGTCGATTCCAATCTGAACTGTCGCTTTTCACAAGCGTTTTATTTCTGCCGGGTTGAAAGCAGACGATTGAGGCTTCATCTTTTCAGAATAAGAGCTGCATTGATTTTGGTTCCAGCTCAGAATAAGAATCGACCAAGCAGCAGGGGGCGCTGGTTCAGACTTTCAGGTCTGAAAACAGTGTGTTTCTTCTCCTCATCATTTCAGATGTTTTCTCTGAGAGTTCGTGAAGTTTCATCTGTGACCCGAGATGTTTGTGATACGTGGAGTTTCGCTGCTGCAGCGCCCCCTGGCTGCACAGCTCGGGGACTTGATTAAACAAACTGCGACACACAACCTACGTTCAGCTGCAGTAGAATCTCAGCCCAGTTTGAGATATTTAATCTGCTCAACTCAGCGTGAACGTGTTGAAGGTCAGTGCGCCACAGTGCCCCCCCCCACCCCCCCCATCGAAACACCCCGAGGACAAACCAGTTTCCAGCTGCATCGAGCAGCGAGGCCACAAAGTGAAGTTATTAACGGACAATCAAGAGGAGGCTCAGGATGGAGCAGCTGTGGGACCAGGTTTTAAATGATGGTTGAAATGGAAAGATAATGATTCTGCAGCCGAACAATAGCTCAGGCCTCAGTTTGACACTCGGACACATTATCCCCTTATCCCCTAACGACTGCATTAATAACTAGTGTCTGTGTCCATTCACCAACACAAACTAATCCCTGAACAAACACACTGCTGCTTAATTAAAGAGGAAGAGGAGGAGCGGAGGGACGAGGGAGAAACTGAACCTGGGGATCGCTGCGGCTCTGAGACCAGAGAAGAAGAAACTTAAAGAGTCAGAGAGTCCAATTCATATCTTCAAATCAAATAAGTAATTAGTGCCCGTCGCTGTGTTTACACTTCACACTGTGAATAATCCTGTTTCCTTTCATCGGAGCTTAGTTGAGTTTAACACCTTCATCACTGCTGCAGGTTCTTCCTCCAGTCAGAGGCTCTCTGCTGTGATTGGCTGATGAGTCCAGATCGACAAAGTAAAAGCTTCATCATGAACTCATCGTCAGGTTTCACTGCACAAAGCAAATGGTCGTTTGTTCCAGAATCTGTTAAAGAGGATTATCCCACCTGACAAACTTCTGGTTCAGGTGCACGAACCTGCTCTGACTGTTTGATTCTGCAGAGTTCTCTGTGAGCTGAGACGGTTTAGATAGAGCCAGCTGTGTGGTGCACTCACTTCTGGGAGAAGAGGTCTCTGTAGGGGCTGCCGTGCTGCATGGCGATGCCGTAGCCTTTGCTGCTCATGCTGCTCCCCGACACGGTGATGGTGCAGTCGTCATCCGTCAGCGCCGCGTACTCCAGCACCGCCATGTCCCACAGGAAGGCGTACGGGCTCTTCTTGGCCTGGACACAAACACACACAGGTAGTGAAACAATGGACATCAGGTGTCAGCTCAACAGCCAATCAGAGACGCAGCTCTGTCGACAGGAAGTGACGGACAGTTCCCAGGTTCATGGACAGGAAGAATCTGTCTGTCCCACAAAATACAGAAAACATGAAGTTTGAACCAGGACGGATTCTGTGTGTGTGTGTGTGTGTGTGTGTGTGTTAATGTGTGTGAGTGTGTGTGTGTTCAGGGTTACCACAGAGAAGACATCACAGCATCACGGGGGATGTTTATCATGCAAATGGCTGGATAATGGATTTACTCAGCGCAGATTTGTCTGTGATGCTAATTTGTCATCGGTTCTTTGGAGACATATGAGCACAATAACATAACAACACGCTCACACACACACACACACAGACACACACACAGTGTGTACCTTGCGTATTCCCTCTGATGGACTGGATACAGAGTAGTCCAGCCCGTTGTTTTTGCTGATGGTCCTCCACAGCTCAGCGTACGTGCTGTCCTGCTCCAGAGGGTTGGTCCCTTTGTTCCTGAAGTAGTCGTAGACCGCCGAGTCCCTCACGGTCCCGTAGTCCACGTCGATCTGCCGCACCAGGTCCTGGAACGACCTGAGGACACACACAGACACACACATCTTCACCAGGTCCTGGAACGACCTGAGGACACCACACAGACACACACATCTTCACCAGGTCCTGGAACGACCTGAGGACACCACACAGACACACACATCTTCACCAGGTCCTGGAACGACCTGAGGACACCACACAGACACACACATCTTCACCAGGTCCTGGAACGACCTGAGGACACCACACAGACACACACATCTTCACCAGGTCCTGGAACGACCTGAGGACACCACACAGAGACACACACATCTTCACCAGGTCCTGGAACGACCTGAGGACACCACACAGACACACACATCTTCACCAGGTCCTGGAACGACCTGAGGACACCACACAGACACACACATCTTCACCAGGTCCTGGAACGACCTGAGGACACCACACAGAGACACACACATCTTCACCAGTCCTGGAACGACCTGAGGACACCACACCACAGATCAGCACCAGTCTCTGAAGATCTGGACCAGACTGAGCACCAGATCTATCACACGTCAAACGTCACTGAAAATAACCATCGAACCGAACTCTCACAGAATCACACACACACACACACATCACACACTCTGAAGATAACACACAAGGATCAGGCATCTTTGATCGTCTGAACGACTCTGAGGATCATCACACAGACACACATCTTTGATGTGTGTGTGAGTGTGTGTGAGAGTGTGAGTCCTCGAGGACAGTGGGATACAACAGATATTAAGACAATGATGCAGACACTGTTTGAGTCTGAATTCACATTTGATTTAAATCTTTATTAGCTGCAAACGTCCTACTGAGCTGTGTGTGTGTTGTGTGTGTGAGTGTGTGTGAGTGTGTGTGTGTGTGTTACCATATAGCGTGGTCCATGCGTGACACAGTCAGGTACGCTGCCAGGTTCGCTGTGTACGATGAACACACGATGAGCGTGAAGAGCCACCAGCTTCCCATGACGATCCTCAGAGCCACCGAGCCCACCACACTGTCCCCGCCTACACACACAGACACACACAGACACACACAGACACACACAGACACACACAGACACACACAGGGGTTTAGCAGGTTCGATCTTCACATGTTTCCAGACTGATGCTGGGTGACCTCTCGGTTCAGGGTCACCAGGACGACGGCTGCACAGCTGCAGCTAATGACAACCTGTTAGGCCTAAAGGGTTTCCCAGGCAACCTGCCAGACCATAATAGGTGCAGCTGCTTCCCTGTGTATGTGAGAGAATTCTTTCTTCTGTTAGAAGCCTCTCGTTTGGATGGATGGATGTTTAATAACCTAATAATGTGCAGATGTGACACTTTCTATCCCATCCCATGTTCTGAGGAGGAGGAGGAGGAGGAGGAGGAGGAGGAGGAGCAGGAGGTGGAGGAGGAGCAGGAGGAGGAGGAGGAGGAGGAGGAGGGGTGGAGGAGGAGAGCGAAGGAGGAAGAGAGGAGGAGGAGGAGGAGGAGGTGGAGGAGGAGAGGAGGAGGGGAGCAGCAGAGGAGGAGTAGGAAGGGAGGAGGAGCCTAGTGTGTGTGTGTGTGTGTGTGGATGTTTTCCTTCCATCTTGTCAAAGACGTTTTCTAAGGGTGGAGGACGTGGGAGGATGTGTGTGTGTGTGTGTGGGGGGGGGGAGGATGTATGACGGAGGAGAGGAGGACGTCTTGCAAAGTGAATCATATTCCAGAAGATGAGGAGAATGTTAACAAGCGTCTGATGTTGTTTGAGATTTAAGAGTTTTAAGATTTTACTGCATTTTAATGAAGAGTCGGGTTTTAGAAAGAGGTCGTCGGAGGTTTGAGGATATCATGTCAGTGAATGTCCTCACAAGTTAAAAACACACACACACACACTCACACACTCACACACACACACACACACACACTCACCCACTCACTCACACACACACACACACACACTCACTCACACACACACCCACTCACACTTATTTCACTGACACAGCTCTGGAATCTAAACCTCCCTCTAATTCATTTTAAAGCACTTTAAAGTTTTATGGCCTTGTTTCTGTTTTTCTGTTAAATATTTCCTTGGCTACAAATCCTTCTGAGATCATCTCCCTGCTCTGAGCTGTGGGATCGGTGGAACTGCTGTAAAGTAAAAATCCCCAAAATCAGACTGCAGTCCGCCTCTACCAGCCGGTAATCTCCCGGTGATCAGGGGGCGTGAGAATCGTCTGTTTCTCCTCAGCTGGTGTTTCCCAGCAGGAGAACAGGAAACCAGCTCCACCAGTCGGACCAGTTCAGATCAAACAACTCAGAGAGCGTTTGTTACTGTGAGAAACAAATTCACTGACATTGATTCAAAGAGTAAAGTGATGCTTCTGTGATGAAGACTCTCTAATCAAACCATGAAGATAAACATGGTTCGTGAATATGGGCCATACAGATCACATTTGATTGATTGATTGATAATCCCACGAGATTTAAATATAAACTCTACGACTCGTTCCCTCGCAGGCCGTCTCCATGGAGACTCAAACATCTGACCTGTCTTTGCCCCGTCAGGAGGAATCGAGCTTCAGTCCAACCTGTGACTGGAGGAGAGTTGATCCAACAGGATCTAGTTTAGGATCTGAACCCTCCTCCCTGTTTCCTCAGTTCTCCTCCCGGCTCTCACCTTGCTGAACGAACGCTCCGTACACGATCCAGATGGCGCTGTGCAGCGAGCCCGAGCCCCCCCCGGGGGCCGGCGGGCCCGGTGGGGGGGTTCTGACCGGACGCTCGCAGCGCCTGCAGCCGGTTGAGCAGGAAGATGAGCACGCCCACCACAGGGATCGCCGCGGCGATGCACGCCCAGACGGCGAGGTCAAAGGGCGCGAACAGAGAGAAGATGTTGATCTTCTCCTCGGGCTTCCGCAGCAGGATCCCGACGCTGTAGTCCAGGTAGCGTTTACTGAAGTCCACCACGTTCTCCCTCTCAGGGGTGATGGTGATGGCTGACACGGCCAGGTCGGCTTTCTGTGGGGGGGGGGAGGACACACAAGGGTTTTATGTTTCACTAGAAGAAGGAGTTTGATCCAATCGTGTCGTTAGCAGCAGCTCGACTCACAGCCAATCAGAGACGAGTCAGAGAAACTACTTCCTGTCTTACCTTACTGATGAGGTCACCGATCATCCCGTTCCACGATCCGTTGGGAAGCTGAGATCCGTATTTACTGTCGCTGACCTGGAGGACACATCCATCAAGTGCTGTCAACATGTGAAGAGACATCTGATGCAGTGAACACATGAGACTGACATGGAGAACCACCAACAGCCAATCAGAGGCTTCAGTCTCTGTGTCCGTCCCACCTGGTAGATCTCGTACTTGAAGCCCAGGATCTTGGCGAGGGCGTCCAGGACGTCGATGGAGAAACCTTTATATCTCTTAGGCTGCCCCAGGATGTTCTCTGCAACCATGACGAACGGGTCCTCCTGCAGGGGAGGAGAGGGAGGGAGGGAGGGAGAGAGAGAGAGAGAGAGAGTGAGGGAGGGAGGGAGAGAGAGAGAGTGAGGGAGGGAGAGAGAGAGAGAGAGAGAGAGGGAGAAAATCGTCTCTACTTTATTCAAGGAGGTTTTGTTTTTGTGTATAGATAAAAATCTTTATTAAGAAATGATGTCAACTAAAGTTTTGTCAAAATAAAGAAAATACAGAGATTCATTCAAGTTAAATAATTTATTTGTGTTGTTGTTTATTTGTGATGAATTTAAAAGTCTGAACAGAAAATGTTCACATCATCAGATTAGTATGTGTGTGTGTGTGTGTGTGTGTGTGTGTGTGTGTGTGTGGTGTGTGTGTGTGTGTGTGTGTATGGAGGAGGAGGAGTCAAAGCAGCCAAGCACTTTGTTCAGAACACATTATTGATAC
The DNA here is from genome assembly GCA_038501795.1 of Pseudopleuronectes americanus. Classification (NCBI taxonomy): domain Eukaryota; kingdom Metazoa; phylum Chordata; class Actinopteri; order Pleuronectiformes; family Pleuronectidae; genus Pseudopleuronectes; species Pseudopleuronectes americanus. The sequence goes on from JBAMIH010000111.1 coordinate 74,287, forward strand.
TTAATGACCACATTGTTATTCATGTTACTGAAACCTAACATGACATTAACATTAATATAATGACTCAAATGTGAATATTCGACTATGAGCATATTGGACCATGTCTATCCTGCTTACAGACTTTGGATCGTTAATATCTATTTATTGATATTAGCTCAATAACACTCTGGTTAGATGGAGGTTTCAGGTTATTGATACTTAGGGACATAGATATTCAGGTTATTGATGCTTTTGTTTAGTTGTGTTGTTCTGATATCCTGTGAAGTGTTTACCAGCAGCGTGACCACCTTCACCGTGACGCCCTGCATGCCGTTCTCGATGCGACTCTCCTTCAGGCTCCCGTTGAGTCCGTGCACCGAGTCCCAGGTGGCGAGCTGAGGACACAGAGACAAACAGAGACTCTCCATCAGTTCCTCTGCTCCAGGGTCAAAGGTCGTCCAGAGGAATCAGGCTACAATCTACTCCCGCTCTCTTTGGACTTCCTGTGAGATCTGCTGCTGCAGCTGGAGACAGAATCCAGAGAGAGTCACAAACCCTCTCCGGCCTTTTTTCATTCAGAGCATTTTTAGCCTCACACACAAAACCACCCTGACCTAATTAGCTCCACAAAGACAAGCTTCTGTCCAACACACCTCAAAGCTGATCCTCACTCAGGAGACCACCTCACAGCCCGCGACACGTGGGGGGGGAAACCATAATGGAGTTTTTGTTGTATAGAAATAAAACCAGTTACATACGCTGGCCTGAATCGACCAGGAGAAGAAAAACAGAAACTTCCTGTTTTCAGTTCTGGTTCGAGACGTTTTCTCTGCTCTCGCATTTCAACTGAAAACATCTGTAACATTAATGTTCTCATGTGAACTCAAAGTTAATAATTCTGGGAAAAAGATTTAGATATTACAGGTTAACATGTGATTCACCTTCATGTATAGAATGATGTCTCCTGCAGTTATTTTGTCATATTTTGTTAAATGTAGACAGATTTTCATTTGACTAAATAAATAATCACACCGAGTTTTAGATTCAATCTTTATCCTAAAACATGATTTTAACTTAATATCAAGAAGAAGACTTTGAACTCCTGATCTTTGAGGCTTCACAGATGTTTGTTTGTTGACACGTTTGACACGTCCGAGCTTCTGTCAACAAGCTGCATTGTGTCTCTGGTTTGTGTGTTTGTTGTTTGTCAGCAGGTTCTTCCCATTAGAGCCAGTGTGTCCCAGTATGAGCTGTATAATGGGATGTGTGTGTGTCACTTTGATAAAGAGCATCTCTTCCCAGTGGAAACACACATCCTGTTGGTTATATCTCTGTGAGGACAGCGACTCACACAACGTTAATGATCACAACTACACACTTTACACAATCTGAACCTTAAAACAAGCATTAGATAAGTGTTTGGAAACGTGTGTATGTGAGGACCAGTCAAACATGTTGATAATTGGAACTGGTCCTCACATAGATACAAGTACAAGTACATGTATGTGTACTTGAATCTTGAAATAATACTTTCTGAGCACTTCACCCGGAACATGAATCTTGAGATGAAGTATTTAACATCCCTTTGTTTTCATAAGGTCCTTAAATTAATGTCTGTACGGTTTCTCATTTACACCGGTCCTCACAGAGATAGAAGGACACACAAACACACACAGTTCATTGATCAGCTGGTGGCAGTCGTTACACTCATGCATGTCTGAACCCCCCCATTAATCCACAGTGCATCAGTTAAGTGTAGAAACACACACACACACGCACACACACACGCACACACACACACACACACACACTGTGTTTAATTACACATGAACACGTCTCTGAGGGACTCACACTCATTGGCCGCCTCGCTGTTGCACAAATTACACAAATCGGTTTAGAAGCGGTTTCATGCATCAACGTAAAATGATGAAAGAAAAAAAATGTATATAATAAAAACAGGTCACTTTCACATTAGAGGCGGATGATAAACCGAGTTATTAACCACACGCTGACAGCTAATGGAACACGCTCTCTAATCTCACACAGAGCCTCCTCATTAGTGTTGTTAAACTAATCACACTATCTGTTGTCGTACAGTGTGCTGAGCTGTAAACAGCCGTCCGGGGTCAAGCAGCCACACATCGCACACACACCCGGGGTCGCTGCACTAATGTTTGTGTTAGAGACGACACAGTGAAGTGTGTTTAACGAGCTCTGGTGCAAACACGGCTTCTCTGCTGGTTGTACGTTAGGATCTGGATTCAGGTAAATGTGTTTTTAGATTCCTTCAGTCAGCGTCTCCACCGAGGGGCTGTGTGTGTTAGAGTGTCGCCTGCAGGCCACCGTAGATTCTCCTGCACACTTCAGACACTAGATGACTGTATAACTCGTGGGCTACGTTACAACATGAACCCTTTGACACAAAGTCAGTAGAGGATCAGATCTTTGTTTTAAAAACAACTCGAGTGTCATCTTTATATTTACAGTCAATGGTTCATGTCGATGTTCCTGCTGTAGAAGAGCTACGTGAGATCGACTGTCAATGACCCTGTGGTGATGAATAGATCCAGACATGTCTGTCCCCTGAGCAACCGACAAACCGTCAGTCATGACAACAGACAGAGGAAAGCACTGGGCGCTGACTGGGAGAGAGAGAGAGAGAGAGAGAGAGAGAGAGAGAGAGAGAGGACAGAAAGAAGGAGAGGAACAACCAGAGATCCATTCTGAGCACCGGTGGACTCTACATGACCTCCATCCTCCTCCTTTCTTCTCTTCGTGTGTGTGTGTGTGTGTGTGTGTGTGTGTTCTTCATTAACACTGATAAATTAACTCCACCGGCTAACCCTACCCCATCGATTGATTGAACAGTTGCTACGGTTCCACTGCACCGAGATTCTCTCTGGTTGATTACGACTTTAAACACGATGGTGTAGATTAACATCTCTATTCCAGCTTTTGGCTTCACAGGAAGAAGTCGTAACATGTCGACCATCTTTATCTACATGGTCTCTGATCGTCCTTCTGTAGAATCAGTTTGTCAGCACGTTGGTTTGTTACCGTTTTACTTCCTGTCAGAGTGTTTCCAGATTTCTGCTGCTTCTCATGGGACTTTTGATAGTGAAACTATATTTATCTGTGTGTTTGTTTGTTTGTGTGTTTGTAACTCGTGTCCTTTCTTTCTTTGAAATCCCTGCCACTGAATAATCTGCTAGTTGGACGTCTGTCTCGTTCCCTCGCGTCTGTTCACAACCGGTTGTATGATGTTTGAAGCACCAGGTGAGAAATGGATCCTGGAGCAAAGTGCTGAGGTCGTCGAGGAGGAAACCGTCTGCACGAGAGTTTGTTCAACAACTAAACTTCACCATGAAGAAATAATTAAGCCGATGTGTTCTGCTGACAACAAACAGCCTGTTATTCCTGACCATAATTAGATTATTAATAGTAGAAATAGATTTTGTGAAATGCCAGCCAGTCCCCGGCGAGTTGCCTCTCTCTCTAACTGCAGCTCGTTTCAGTGACGTACGGCCGAGGAGCCGGTGGTAATGAGACGAGGCAGCAGGAAGGTGAGAGATGCTTCTGGAAGCTGCTGAGGGACGAGTGGTGTTTCATCACAGCCGATCACACAACCTGCAGCAACACGTCTGTGTGTAGCTGATGCATCAGTGTTTGTGTTCCTCGACCCGTTCAACCACCTGTTCACAGCTTTTCATGAACAACACAAACGTGACTCAACAAATCGGCTGCAGAGCTACGACAGAGGTTAGAAAGAAATAATACAATTCATTTAAATGTTGATATTATCTGTGATAATACTCTTCTTTCTGTTTGTGTGAATACATTTGTCTGTAAATAAGATTTAGTTGTTTTGAACCTCAACTAAAAGTGAACACAGAAGTCTGAATCTCACACATGATCATTTATTACTCACTTAATACTCATAAATGGTCTGGAACAAATTTGAAAGAAGTCAAAAAATGTATTTCCTTTTCCCGTATTTTCAGTTATCAGCAGTGAAAAGGTTCATGTTGTGAAAGAAGGAGGAGCCACGATGACGTCCAGCTCCGCCCCTCTGTGCTCGGAGGTTTACTCTCTCCTCAGGGAGTTTGCTTATGTTCACGGTTTCAGATTAAAAGAGACTCTTTGACAAAGATAAGCTTAAATCAAATCTTTGTAAATCCTGAGGAATCATAAAGGCTGTAGACACGGATCTGATCTGAAATCCTTCCCATGCTGGTTTCACATCCAGCTCTGCTCCCAGCGGAGGTCGAACACGGAGGAAACATCTCTCCTCGCCGGCTCATGCATTATTCCAAACCTTCTTCCCTTCTCCTCTAAATGTCAGAGCTCTTTTTCCCCCTCTTGTTATTCTCAAGCTGAGCGTCTGTATCTGTGTAACTCGCCCTCCGGACAGGAGAACGAGATGCCAGCGTTTACCAGTGGTTGTTTCTATATCATCAAATAACTGATTCAAACATAACGGATCAGAAACACTTGAACAAACATCAGATGATAAGAAACATCTTAACAAACATTTATTGAACGTCTATGAGGAGGAGGGGTTTAGAATCTATACTGCAGTCAAACACCAGGGGGCGATCAAGATGATTTGGCCTTGAGTTTGAGGATCTCTCATGTTGTCCATCTGTATTTACAGTCACTGAACTTTACCTTTAACTTGACGACCGAGGAATGAACGACTTGTCCCCATATTGTGTTCACACATTCAGGTCCTCACATTGTTAGCAGAACCTGGAGCAATAATACACACAGTGTAGATGTGCTATTGTTAGTCTTTGTGTAGTTGTGAGGACGATTGTTAACATAACACAATCCCTCAACTTCAGGGTTGAAATTCAAAGCACAAGATAAAACCTGGAGTCTTGAACCTCAAACATCTCAGTGCCGACGTGAGGAGCAGGACACACACACACACACACACACACACACACACACACACACACACACACACACACACACACACACACACACACACACACTAATAACACTGCAGTCACATGTGTTGTTTCAATAAAAGCAAAGTCCCCCTGAAGTGATTCTGCTGAGGTAAACATATATTTGCTCCAAGGACACACACGTACAATAAGGTCAATACTTTATACACACACACACACACATTCAGCCACCCACAAACACTCAACCTCACACACACACACACAGACACACACGCTGCTGTTCCACACTCCCTCCACAGGAAGTCCTTTGATGCATTTTACTGTTATAAAACCTCTTTGATGTTTCTAATCTACACAAAGCTTCGCTCTCCGGGGCCTTTTCAAAGAAAAAACTCACCAATATGAATGTCAATTAGTGTGTGTGTGTGTGTGTGTGTGTGTGTGTGTGTGTGTGTGTGTGTCTGTGTGTGTGTTTCCACCTGTTTTGTTCCTCTCTACTGTAAAGACGATCCGTGGGTGTTGGATGATTAGCGCGGCTCCACCGACCCGAGCTTCATATTCACGAGCTCAATCACAAAACCTCACAAAAACATGTTTTTCATTATTTTGAATCAGTGTGTGGACGTGAGCTCTAATGCACATCACAAATAACTATATATAGAGAAATATGTAAAGATAATTGAATTGTCGTCTTCTGACTCAACTTCTTGTCGATTGTCCCAGAAAACGATGAATCTCATTATTAGATTATATTTCTGTCAGTAGATTCGAGTCCTTCACTCTGGACCTTTACCAGTCAGCCCAGTGCCCAGCTGTCCGTTCCCATCAAGTTGTGTGTGTTTGATTTTCCTGTTCAGCACCGAGCCTGATGTGAGGCTCAGCAGCTCGGTGGGCGTTCGGCTGCCGGGTCTCAAATGAAGAGGAGGACATCTTTGTGGCTTCGGGGCCGAATGGAAACAGAGAGAATATCCGTCCTGCTCCGTGGATCCTTCACAGAAATGAGCGAGTTGCTAGTTTTCAGAGACACAAATTGTTGTAATGAGTCCAAATTTCCTCTGGGATTTGAAATGAGTCGTCTCAGGCTCGTTTTTGTTCTCCAACATTTCTAATGGAGTCATTTCAGACAGACCAGTAACAATGCAGGGCCCATTATGGACTAATGGGTGGGTAATATCCATCTGCTAAATAATTAGAAACTTTCTTTAGACTCAGTGAGAAAGGAGACAAAGCTGAGTCGAGAGAGACAAAGAGGAGACGGCTGCTTCTCAACAGAAGGTGAATTTATAACAACCTTTTAAAGGTGGAAGTTGAATAATCGACTGTAAAGGATGTGGGTCATTATAACGTAAAACTAATCATACAAACACTTATTTCATGATGAGTAAATGTACATTCATCTGATTGTTATGTGTAATTTAAAGAGTATTATGAAGCACAAGACATAAACCATGAGTTATGTGTCACTGATCCAGATCAAAAGATGTGTAATGTGTTTTTACATGTTCAATAGAATATGAACTTAATGTGCATAAACAACACGGAGCTGGAAACACTTTGTTACGGGGGGCGGCGGCTGTGTGGTCCACAGACAGAGGGTTCCTGGTTCGAATCCCAGCCTGACGTGGGTTCTCCTTGGCTGAGGTGTGGTTGATGGAAACTCTGAGGCTGCTCTTGGGTTTAGATTCTTCTGGCGTCCACACGAGTCTGAAGTTTCAGAGACTTGTTGTAAACTGGTCTCGTTTTAGTTTGAAAACTGTGTTTGTGTTTGAGTCTGAACAGAAACTTTAATAAACAATGAGGCAGACGTTCTCTTCCTGATTGGTTCTCATCAGTCACATGACTCCAGGAAGCGTCTCTATGATCAGGATTGAACCCTGATCCTTCCTCTGGGCCCCGTGGGGACATGACGTGACCTGGTGACCTGAAGACGGCAGCGTGTGGACTCGTCTTTCTATTCACGCTCCCTCCACTCGACCTCCTGTTGCATCACACATCACATCCTCGTCTCAACACTGATTCAAACCGGCTGCATGTGAAACAACTGACGCAACACAACGCTAACACACGCAGGTGAGAGCCTGGAGACAACTCACTAATATCAATATCCTCCCAGAGAGCGGTGATCAGGAAGCAGCTCTCACATCCGGCCTGAGGCGGCTGCACGTCACACTGAGTGGGACTTAATGAGCTGTGGAGGCTGGAATCTAAATCTCCTTCTATTGATTAGTCTTATAATACATCGGTTAATGTGGAGATGTAATTATTGTCCTAATTATCATTAACGAAGACGTTATACATCTTTTCATCTTCATCTAACGTTCACTTGAGAACAAACTCCGATAGATGGAAATTCAAACCTCGAGCTAAGTATCAAACAGAGGAAGAAACGATATAATAATAATATATAACTATAATCTGGATATCTGGTAGCTAGCTGACAGGGTCGGTCGGTGCAACAATTATATTTTCCTTTCATGAACAACTTGAACAGGTTCTCTGTTCAGTCTCTTTAAAGCTTCCTGAGTGATGGAGCAGTGTCTTCACAGCTCTGGAGTGAGACGTCCTGAACTCACCCTCTTGATGTCCTTGCCGAAGGTCTCACTGAAGCTGGAGCCCAGGATCTCGAACTGGACGTGGGAGTTGGAGCCGCTTTCCTTAAAATCCATGGTCCCCGTCAGACCCGTGATGTTGCCCTGGAGGGAGGAAGCAGACGGATGGAGAGATCACAGAAGAGAATCTGCAGAACACAAGATAAACCTTCTTCTTCTTCACACAGCCGGCTAGTCCTGTTCTGTGGGTTTCCATCCTGTTAAGAAGCTGCAGCTGAAAGACCACACTGCAGCTTCCACTCCAATCAATTCAACTATGACAGCACTGACATTAATAAACATTTGACTTATCTGATTTATTATTATTACATGGTGATTTTCTATAAAGCAATTTAAACATTTAAATGGCTTCGCCAACAGTGGATTGTTG
>JBAMIH010000112.1:0-81995 GCA_038501795.1 Pseudopleuronectes americanus
TCCTCCTCCTCCTCCTCCTCCTCCTCCTCCTCCTCCTCCTCCTCCCCTCCTCCTCTCCTGCTCCTCCTTCCTCTTCCTCCTCCTCCTCCTCCTCCTCCCACCTCTCCTCCTCCTCCTCCTCTTCCTCCTCCTCCCCTTCCTCCTGCTCATGTTCATCTTCATCCTCCTCCTCCTCCTCCTCCTCCTCCTCCTCTCCTCCTCCTCCTCTTCCTCCCTCCTCCTCCTCCTCCTTTCTCCTACTCCTCTTCATCATCCTTCTCCTCCCCTCTTCCTGCCTCATCCTCCTCCTCTTCCTCCTCCTCCCCTTCCTCCGCTCATGTTCATCTTCATCTCTCTCCTCCTCCTCTCCTCCTCCTCCCTCCTCCTCCTCTCCCTCCTCCTCTCATATTCATCTCAACAACAAAACACACACAACACAACAACAACAATCACACAACCAAGACAACAACACAACACAAAACACATCACAAACAAACACACATCAACCACAACAATCACACAAAACAACATCACACCAAACACACACAACAACAAACACACATCACCAACAAAAACACACAAACACCAACAAATCACACAAACACAACACACAACAACACCAAACACACAACACACAACAAAGACAATCCCAACACACACAAACACACACACAAACACAAACACAAACAACACCACAAATCAATCACACAAACAAACAAAAACACACAACAACAAACACAACATCAAACACACACATCACAAAACAAACACCAAACACACACACAACAACACATCGAAACAAACACAACAAACAATCACAAAACACAACAAACACAACACACAACACAACAAACACACAAAACAACAAACACACACACAACAAACACAACACAAAACAAACAACACAACAAACACACAAACACAACAACAAACACAACACACAACAAACACAACACACAACAACACAACAAACACACAAACACAACACAACACACAACAAACAACACACAAACAACAACACAACACAACAAACACAACAAACACACACAACAACAACAAACACACAACACAACACACAACACAACAACACAACACAACAACACAAAACAACAAAACAACACAACACACAAAACAAACACACAACACAACAACAAACACAACAAACACAACACACAAACACACAAACAAACACACAACAACACACAAACACAAACACAACACAACACAAAACAACACAAACAACACAACACAAACACACACAAACACAACAAACAACACAAACACAACAAACACAACAAAACACAACAACACACACAACACACAAAACAAACACAACAAACACACAACACACAACACAACAAACACACAAACACAACACAAAACAACACACACAAACACACAACAACAAAACAACACAACAACACAACACACACAACACAACAAACAAACACACAACACAACACAAACAACAAAACACACAACAAACACAACACACAAACAACAAACAACAACACAAACAACACAACAACACAAACAAACACACAAAACACAACACACACAAACACAACAAACACAACAAACAAACAACACAACAACACAACACACAACAACACAAACACAACACAACAACAAACAACACAAACACAACACACAACAACAAACACAACAAAACACACACAACACACAAAACACAAACAACAAACAAACACAACAACAACACAAACAACACAACAACAAACACAACACAAACAACACAACAAACAACACAACACACACAAACACAACACAACAAAACACAACACAAAACAACACAACAACAAACACACACAAACAACAACAACAAACAAACACAAACAACACAACACACAACACAAACACAACAACAACACAACAACACACAACAACACAACAACACACAAACACAACACAACAAACACACAAAACAAACACAACAACAAACAACAAACACAACAACAAACACAACAAAACAAACACAACAAACACAACAAACAACACAACAACACAAAAACAACAAACACACAAACACAAACAACACAACACACAAAACAACACAACACAACAAACAACACAAACAACACAACACAACAAACACACAAAACAAACACAACACACAAAACAACACACAACAAACACAACAACACAACAAACAACACACAAAACAAACAACAACAAACACAACAACAAACAACACAACAAAACACAACACAACACAACACAACATCACAAAACAACACAAAACAACACAACACAAACAACAACACAACAAACACAACACAAACACAAACACACAACACAACAACAACACAAACAACACACAAACACAACACAACACAACACAAACAACAACACAAAACACAACACAACACAACAACAACAAAACACAACACAAAACACACAACACACAACAACAACACACAAACAACAAACAAACACAACAACAACACACAACACAAACACAACACAACAAACACACAACACACAAACAACAACAACAACAACACAACACACAACAAAACACACAACAACACAACAACACAACACACAAACAACAAACAACAACACAAACACACAACAACACAAACACAAACACAACAACACAACAACAAACAACACAACACACACAAACAACAACAACACAACACAACAAACACAAACAACAAACACACAACACAACACAACACAACACACAACAAACACACACAAACAACAACAACAAAACACAACACAACACAAACACAACAACACACACAAACAACACAACAACAAACACAACAACACAAACAACACACACAACACAAACACACACACAAACACACAACACAAACAACACAACAAAACACACAACACACACACAAACACAAACACACAACACACAAAACAACACAACACAAACACACACAAACACACAACAACAACAAACACAACAACAACACAAACAACAACAACACAAACAACAACACACAACACACAACAACACACAAAACACAACACACCACACAACAACAACAACAAAACAAAACAACACAAACAACAAAACACACAACAAACACAACAACACAACACAAACACAACAAACACAACAAACAAACAACAACAACAACACAACAAACACAAAACACAAACAACACACACAACAAACAAAACACACAAACACAAACACAAACACAACACAACAACAAAACACAAACAACACACAACACAAACAACAACACACAAACACAACAACACAAACAACACACAAACACAACACAACAAACACACAACAAACACAACACAACAACAACACAACAACAACACACAAACAACACAAACAACAACACAACACAAAACACAACACACAACACAAAACACACAACAACACAAAACAAAACACAACAACAACAACAAACAAACACACAAAACACACAACACAAAACAAACAACACACAAACACACAACACAAACAACAAACAACAAACAAACACAACACACAACACACACCACAACAACACAAACAACAACAACACAACAACAAAACACAACAAAACAACACAAACAACAAACAACACAACACAACAAACAACAACACAACAAACACACAACAAACACACAAACAACAACAAACACAACAACAAACACAACAACACACACAACAAACACAACACAACAACAAAACACAACAAACACAAACAACACACAAACACAACAAAACAACAAACAACAACAACACAAAACACACAAACAACACACAAACAAACACACAAACACAACACACAACAAACAACAAAACACAAACAAACACAAAACAACAACACAACACAACAAAACACACAACACAAAACACACAACACAAACACAAACAAACAACAACACACAAACAACACAAACACACACAACAACACAACAACACAACACAAACAAAACAAACACACAAACAACAACACAACAAACACAAACACACACAACACAAAAACACACACAAACACAACAACAAACACACAACAACACAAACAAAACACAACAAACAACACAAAACAAACAACACAACAACACAAAACACAAACAAACAAACACACAAAACAACACACAAACAACACAAACAAAACAACACACAACACAACAAACAACACAAAAACACAAACACAACACACAACAAACACACAACAACAAACACACAAACAACACAACACAAACACACAACACAACACAACAACACAAACAACAACACAACAACAAACACAACAAAACACACAACACAACACACAACAAACACACAAACAACAACACAAACACAACAACACAAACAACACACAACAAACACAACAACAAACAAACACACAAACACAACAAAACAACAACACACAAACACAACAACAACAAAACAACACACAAAACACAACAAACAACAACAAACACACAAAACACACACAACAAACACAAACAACAACAAACAACACAAACAACACACAACACAAAACAACACAACAACACACACAAACAACAACACACAACAACACAAACAACACACAACAAAACACAAACAACACAACAACACACAAACAAACAACAACAAACACAACACAACAACAAAACACAACACAACAACACAAACACAACAAACAACAAAAACACACAACAACAAACACAAACACACAAAACAACAAACAACACAAAACACAAACAAACACAAAACAACAACACACAAACAACACACACAACACAAACAACAACAACACACAAAACACAAACAACAACACAACAAAACAACACACAAACACAACACACAACACAACACAACAACAAACACAACAACACACAACACAAAACAAACACAAAACAAAACAAACAACACAACACAACAAAACAACAAAACACAACAAACAACAACACAACACACAAACAACACAACACAAACAACACACAAACAAACACACAACACAACAAAACACAAAACACACAACACACAAAAACACAACAACACAAACACAACAAAAACAACACACACAACAACAAACACAAAACACAAACAACACAAACAACACACAAACACACAAACAACACAACACAACAAACACACAAACAACAACACACAACACACAACAACAACAACAAAACACAACACAACAAACACAAACAACAAAACACAACAACACAAACAACACAACAACACAACAAACAACACACAACAAAACACAACACACAAACACACACAAAACACAAACAAACAAACACAACAACACAACAACAAAACACAAACACACAACAACACAAACACAAACAACAACACAACAACAAAACAACAACACAAAACAACAAACAAACAACACACACAAACACAAACAACAACACACAAACACAAACAACAACACAACACACAAACAACAAAACAACACCAAAACACAACACAAAACACAACAAACACACAAACACAACACAAACAAAATCAAACAAACAAACAACACAAACACAAACACAAAACAACACAACACAACAAACAACAACACAACAACAACAACAAACAACAACACAAACACAAACAACACACACAACAAACACAACAAACACAACAAAAACAACACAAACAACACAACAACAACACAACAACAACAAAAACAACACACAAACACAACAAAACACAAAAACACAACAACACAAACACACAAACACAAACAAAAACAACAAACACAAACAACAACAACACACAAACAAAACAACAACACAAACAACAACAAACAACACAACAAAACACAACACAAACAACAACACACACAAACAAAACAAACAACACAAACAACAACACACAAACAACAACAAACACAAACACAACAAACAAAACAACAAACACAACAAACAACACACACAACAAACACAACAAAAACAACACAACAAACAAACACAAACACACACAAAAACACAAACAACACAAAACACAAACACAACACAAACAACAAACAACAAACAAACACAAACAACACAAAACAACAAACACACAACAACAAAAACACAAACAAACACAAAACAACAAACAACACAAACAACAACAACAAACAAAACAAAACACACACAACAAAACAAAAACACAAACAAAACAAACACAACACAAACAACAAAACAACAAACAACACACAAACAACAAAACACAAACACACAACACAACAACAAACACAACAAAAACAACAAACAACAAACACAACACAAAACACAACAAACACAAACAAAAAACAACAAACAAACAAAAACAACACAAACACACAAAACAACAAAACAACACAAAACAAACACAACAACAAACACACACAAAAACAACACAAACACAAACAAAACAACAACAACAAACACAACAAACACAACAAACACAAACAAAACAAAACACAACACACACAAAAACAAAACACAACAAACACAACAACAAACACAAAACAACAAACACACAAACAAACAACAACACAAACAAACAACAAACAAACACAACAACAACAACAAACAACACAAAACAACACACAAAAAACACAAACACAACAACACAAAACAAACAACAACAAACACAAAAACACAACAACACAAACACAAACAAACACAACAAACAAAACAACACAACAAACACAAACAACACAAAACAACAACAAACACAAACAAAAACACAACAACACAACAAACAAACAAAACACAAACACACAACAACACAACAAAACAACAACACACAAAAACAAACACACAAACACAAACAAAACAACACAACAAACAAACAACAACACAACAAACAACACACAAACAACAAAACACAAAACACAAAACAAAAACAAACAACAACACAAACAACACACAAACAACAACAAAACAAAAACAACAACACAAACACAAACACAACAAAACAACACAAACAACACAACAAAAACAACAAACAAAACAACACAACAACAACAAACAAACACACAAACAACAAACACAACAACAAACAACAAAACACAAACAAACAACAAAAACAACACAACACAACAAAACAAACAAAACAACAAACAACAAACAAACAACACAAACAACAAAACAACACACAACAAACAAACAAACACAAAACAACAACACAAACAACACAACAAACAACAACACAACAAAACAACAAACACAACAAACAAACAAACAACAAACACAACAAACAACACAAACAACAAACACAACAAACACAACACAACACAACAAAACAAACACAACAACAAAACAAACACAACAAAACAACACAACAACAACACAAAACAAACAAAAACAACAACAAAACAAACACAACAACACAAACAACACACAACAAACAACAAACACAACAACAAACAACAAAAACAAACAACACAACAAACACAAACAACACAAAAAACAACACACAAAACACACAAACACAACACAACAAACAACACAAAACAACAAACACAAACAAACAAAACACAACAAACAACACAAAAACAACAAAACAAACACACACAAAACAAACAAACAACACAACACAACAACAAACAAACACAAACAAAACACACAACAAACACAAACACAACAAAACACACAACAAACACAACAAACACAACAAACAAACACAACAAAACACAACAAAACAAAACACAAACAACAAACAAAACAAAACAACACAACAAACACAACAAACACAAACAAACAACACAACAAAACAAAACAACACAACAACACAAACAACACAAAAAAACAACAAAACAAACACAACAAACAACAACACAACAAACAAACAACACACAAACACAAAACAACAAACAACAAACACAACAAAACAACAACACAACAACAAAACACAACACAACAAAACAACACAAACAACAAAACACAACACAAAACAACAAACAACAACACAAACACAAACAACAAACAAACAAAAACAACACAAACACAAACAAACACAAACAAAACACAAAACACAACACAAACAAACACAACAAACACAAAAAACAACACAACAAAAAACAAACACACAAACAACAAACAAAAACACACAACAAACAACAAAAACACACAACACAAACAACAACAAAACACAAAAACACAACAACACAAACAACACAACAAACACAAACAAAAACAAAACACAACACAAAACAAACAAAAACACAAAACAACAAACACAACAAAACAACAACACACAAACAACAAACACAACAACAACAAACAAAACAACAAAAACAAACACACAAACAACAACAACAAAACACACAACAAACACAACAAAAACAAACACAACAACAAAACAACAACAAAACACAAAACAAACAACAAAACACAACAAACACAACAACAAAAACACACAAACAACACAAAAACACAACAACAAAACACAACACAAACAACAAACAAAACAACACAAACAACACAAACAACAAAACAAAAAAACAAACAAAACAACACAACAAAACACAACAACACAAACAAAACAACACACAAAACACAACACAAACAACAAAACAACAAAACACACAACAAACAACACAACAAAACAAACAAAACACAAAACAAACAACAAACAAACAAAACACAACAACAAAACAAACAACAACAAAACAACAAAACAAACAACACACAAACAACAACACAAACAACACAACACAACAAAACAACACAAACACAACAAAACAACACAACAAAACAACACAACAACAAACACACACAAAACAAACACACAACAACACAAAACAAAACACAAAACACACAACAAAACACAAACAACAACAAAAACACAACAAAACAAAAACACAAAACAACACAACAAAACACAAAACACAACAACAACAAACAACACAAACAACAAACAAAACACAAAAACAAACACAACAAAACAACAACAACAAACAACAAAACACAACAAAAACACAACAAAACCAACACAAAAACACAAACAACAAAACACAACAAACACACAAACAAAACAAAAACAACACAAACAACAAACACAACACAAAACAACAAACACAAACAACAACAAAACACACAACACAACAAACAAACACAAAAACAACACAACAACAACACAACACAACAACAAACACAACAAACAAAACACAAACAACACAACAAAAACACAAACACACAAACAAACAACACAAAAACAAAAACACAAACAACAAAACAAACAACAACACAAAACAAAAACAACACAAACAACAAAACACAACAAACACAACAAAACAACACAAAAACAACAAACAAAACAAACACAACAAAAAACAACAAAACAACACAAAACAACAACAACACAAAAAACAACAAAACACAAAAAACACACAACAAAACACAACACAAACAACAAACAACAAACACAAAACAACAAACACAAAAACAACAAACAAAACACAAAAACAACAACAACAAAAACAAACAACAAAAACAACAACAAAAACAAAACAACAACACAAACAACAAAAAACAACAACACAAAACAACAAAACAAACAACACAACAAAACAACAACACAAACAACAACAAAACAAACAACAACAACAACAAAAAACAAAACAAACAACAAACACAACAACACAAAAAACAAACAAACAACACAAACACACAAAACAAACAACACAAACAAACAACAAAAACAAAAACAAACACACAAACAAAACAACACAACAAACAACAAACAACACAAACAAACACAACACAACAAAACAAACAAACAACAACAACACAAAAACAAACACACAAACAACAAAACAAACAAACAAACACAAACAAACAAACAACAACAAAACACAAAACAAAAACAACACAAAACAAAACAACAACAAACAACAAAACAAACACACAAACACAACAAACAACAAACAAACACAACAAACAAAACACAACAACACAACAACAAACAACAAAAAACAACACAACAACAAAAACACAAAACAACAACAAACACAACAAACACAAAACAAACACACAAAAAACACAAAACAAACAAACACACAAACAACAACACAACAACACAAACAAAACACAAACAAAAACAACAAAACACAAACAACACAAACAACAAACAACACAACAACAAAAACACAAACAAAAACAAACACAAACACAACAACAACAAACACAAAACAACAACACAAACAACAACAAACAACAACAACACAAACAAACACACAACAAAAACAAACAAAAACAACAACAAACAAAACACAACAAAACAAACAACAACAACACAAACACACAAAAACACAACACAACACAAACAACAACACAAAACAACAAACAACAAAACACAAACAACAACACAACAACACAAACAACAAAACACAACAACACAACAAACAACAACAAAAACACAACAAAAACACAACACAACAAACACAAAACACAAACAACACAACACAAACAACAACAAACAACACAACAAAACACAAACACAAAACAAACAACACAAACAACAAACAACAAAACACAACAACACAAACAAACAACAACACAACAAAAACAACACAAACAAACACACAAAAAACAACACACAAACAACAAACACAACAACAACAAACAACAAAACACAAACAACAACAAAACAACAACAAACAACACAAAACAACAAAACACAACAACACACAAACAAAAACACAACACACAAACAAACACACAACAAACACAACACAAAACACAACAAAAACAAAACAACACAAAACAAACAACAACACAAACAACAACAAAACAAACACAACAACACAAAACAACAAACAAAACACAACACAACAAAACAACACAAAACAAAACACAACAAACACAAAAACAACACAAACAACAACAAACAACACAAACAACACAACAACAAAACACAAACAAAAACACAACAACACAAACAACAAACACAAACAAAACAACACAACACAAACAAACAACACAAAACAACACAACAAACAAACACAAAAAACAACAACAAACAACAACACAACAAAACAACACAACACAACAACAAACACAACAAAACAACAAACACAAACAACAACAAAACACAACACAACAAACAACAAAACACAACAAAACACAACAAACACAAACAACAACACAACAAAACAAACACAAACAACAACACAACAACAAACAAACACAACAAAACACAACAAAACAACACAACAACAAACAACAAAACAACAACACAACAAACAAAACACAACACAAACAACACAAACACAAACAACAAAAACAACAACACAAACAACAACAACACAAACAAACAAACAAACACAAACAAACAACAAACACAACAAACAAAAACAACAAACACAAACAAACAACACAACAACACAAACAAACAACAAAACACAACAAACAACACAAACAAACAACAACACAACAACAAACACAAACACACAAACAACAAACAACACAAAAAACAACAAACAACACAAACACAACAACACAAACACAAAAAAACACAAACAAAACAAACACACAACAAAACACAAACACAACAACACAAAACAACACAAAACAACACAAACAACAAACACAACAAACACAAACACAAACAACACACACAAACAAACACAACAACAAAAACAACAAACAAACAACAACAACACAAAACAAACACAACAAAACACAACAAAAACAAACACACAAACACAAAAAACACAAAACAACAACAACAAAAACAACACAAACAACAAAACACACAAAACAACAACACAAAAACACAACACAAAACAACACAACAACAAAACAAACACACAAACACAAAACACACAAAACACAACAACAACAAACACAACAAAACAACAACAACAAACACAAACAACAACACACAACAAAAACAAACAAACAACACACAAACAACACAAACAACACAACACAACAACACAAAAAAACACAAACACACACAACAACAACAACACACACAAAAAACACAAACAACAAAACACAAACAACAAAACAAAACACACAACAAACAACACACAACAAACACAACAACAAACACAACAACAACACACAACACAACAAACACAAAACACACAACAAACAAAACAAACACAAACACACACAAAACAACAACACAAAACACAACAACACAAACAAAAACACAACACAAACAACACAACAACAAAACACAACACAAACAAACAAAACAACAAACACAACACAAACAAACAAAACAACACACAAAACAACAACACAAACAAAACAAACACAACACAAACACAACAACAAACACAAAACACAAACACAAACAACACAAAACAACAAACACAACAACACAACACAAACACAACAACACAAACAACAACAAACACAACAACAAACACAACAACACAAAACAAAACAACACAAACAACAACAACACAAACACAAACAAAACACAACAACACAAAAACAACAAACAACAAAACAACACACAAACAACACAACACAAACAAAACAAACAAACACAAAAACAACACAACAACACACAAAACACAACACAACAAAAAACACAACAACAAACAACACACAAACACAACCAAAAACAACACAACAACAACAACACAACAAACACAAACAACACAACACAACAAAACAACACACAACAAACACAAACAAAAACACACAACAAAACAACACAACACACAAACAACAAAACACAACACAACACAAACAACAACAAAAACACAACAACAAAACAAAAACAAACAACAACACAAAACACACAAAACACAAAACAAACACAACACAAACACAAACAAAAAACACAACAACACACAAACAACACAAACAAAACACAACAACACAACAAAACAACAACAAAACAACACAAAACAACAACACAAACACAACAAACACAACAAAACAACAAAACAACAACAACAAAACAAACAACACACAACAAACAACAAAACACAACACAAAACAACACAAACACAAACAAAAAACACAACAACAAAACAACACAACAACACAACAACAAACAAACAACAAACACAAAAACACACAACAAAACAACAAACACAACACACAAACAACAAACACAACAAACAACAAAAACACAAACAAACACAACACAACACACAAACAAACAAACACAACAAAACAACAAACACAACACAACAAAACACACAAAACACACAAACAAACACACAACAACAAAACACAACAAACAACACAACAAACACAACAACACACAACACAAAAACACAACAAAACACAAACAAAACAACACAAACACACAACAAAACAACAAACACACAACAAACAACAACACAACAAAAACACAACACAAACAAACAAACACAACAACACACACAAACACAAACAACACAAACAAACAAAACACAAACAAAACACAAACACACAAACAACAAACAACAACAAACACAACAAACAAAACAACAAACAACACAAACAACAAACACACAACAACAAACACAACAACACACAACAAACAACAACAACAAACACACACAACAAAACACACACACAACACAACAAAACAACAACACAAACACACAACAAACACACACAACAAAACACAAACACAACAACACAACAAACACAACACAAACAAACACACAACACACAAACAAACACACAAACAACACAAACACACAACACACAAACAACACACAAAACAACACAACACAACAAACAAAAACACACAACACAAAACACACAACACAAACAAACAACAAACAACACACAACAAACACAACACACAAACAAAACACAACACAAAACACACAACAACACAACCACACACACACAAACACAACACAACAAAACACAAAAACAACACAACACACAACACAAACAAACACAACAACACAACACAACCACAAAACAACAACACAACACAACAAACACACAAACACAACAACACAAAAACAACAACACAACACAACAACAACCACAAACACACAAACAAACACAACACAACACACAACAAACACACACAACACAAACAACACAACACAACAAACACACACAACACACAACACACAACAAAAACACACACAACAACACAACAAACAAACACACAAACAAACAACACACAACACAAACAACACACAAAACAACAAACACAACAACAAACAACACAACAACACACAACACAACACAAACAACAACACAACAACAACAAACCAACACACACAAACAACACAACAAAACACAAACAACACACAAAACACACACAACAAACAACAACACCAAAAACACAACACACCAACAACACCAACAAACACAACACAAACAACACACAACAAACAACACACAACCAAACAACACAACAAACAACAAACACACAAACAAACAACAACACAAACACACAACACAACACACACAACAAACACAAAACACACACACAACAAAACACAAACAACAACACACAACAACACACACAACACAACAACAAACACAACAAACACACAACACACAACAAAACACAACAACACAACAACAACAAACACACAACAAAACAACACAAAACACAAACAACACAACAAACACACAAACAACACAAACAACACACAACACAAACACACAAACAACACACCAAAACACAAACAACACACAACACAACAACACAAACACAACAACACAAAACAAACACACAACAAACAAACACAAACACAACAACAACACAAACACAACACAACAAAACACACACAACACACAAACACACAACAAACACACACAAACAACACAAACAACAACACAACAAAACACAACACAAAACAACACCACACAACAAACACAACAACACAACAAAACACACAACAACAACAAACACCAACACCACAAACAACAAAACAACACAACACAACAACACACAAAACACAAACCACACAACACAAACAACAACACACACAAAACAACACAAACAAACAACACCACAAACAACAACACACAACAACACAACACAAACACACACAACACACAAAACAACAACAAACACAACACACAACACAACACAAAACAACAACACACAACACACAACACACAAAAAACACACAACAACACAAACAACAAAACACAACACAACACACAACAACACAACAAACACAACAAACAACAAACACAACAAACACAACAACACACAACACAAAACCACAACACACAACAACACAACAAAACACAAACACAACAACACACAAAACAAACCACACACAACAACACAACAAACAAACAACACACAACACAAACAACACAACACACACAAACAACAACAAACACACAACACAAACAAAACAACAACACACAAACAACAACAACACACACAAACACACACAACAAAAACACAACACAACAAACACAAACAACACAACAAACAAACACAACAACACAAAACACAACAAAACCAACACACAAACAACACCACAACACACAAAACACACAACACAACAACAACAAACACAACACAACAACACAACAACAAACACACAACAAAACAAACACAAAACACACACCAACAAACAACACAACACAAACACACAACACAACAAACACAACACAAAACAAACACACAACAAACACAACAACAACAACACAACAACAAACAACAAACAACCAACAACAAACACACAAACACAACACAACAACAAACACAACACAACAACAAACACAAACAACACACAACAACAAACAAAACAACACACCAAACAACACAAAACAACACAACAACACAACACACAACAAACACAAAACACAACACAAACACAACAAACAACACAAAACAACAAAACACAAACAACACAACAACACAAAAACAAACACAACACAACAACAACACAACACACAAACAACCACAACAACACAACAACACAACACAACAAAACAACAACACAAACACACAACAACAAAACACACAACAACAACACAAACACACAAAACAACACACACACAACAACACAAACAAACACAAACACAACACAACAACACAACAACAAACACAACAACACACAAACAAAACAACAACACAAACAAACAACACACAAACAACAACAAACACAAACAAACAACACAACAAACAACACAACAAACACAAAACAACAACACAAACAACACACACAACACACAAACAACACAAAAACAACAAAACACACACAAACACAACAAACACAAACACACAAACAACACAAAACAACCACAACAACAACACAACACAACAACACACAACAAACACAAACACAACACCAACAACACAAACAAACAACACAACACACACAAAAACAAAACACACAAACACAAACACACACAACAAACAACAACACAAAACAACAAAACAACAAACAACACAAACACACAACAACAAACAACACAACACAACAAACACACAACAAAACAACAAACAACAACACACACACAAAAACAACAACACAAACAACACAACACACCAAAACAACACAAACAAACAACACACAAACACACCACAAACAAACACAACAACAAACACACAAACACACCAACAAACACAACAACAACACAACAACAAACACAAACAACACAACAAACAACAAACAACACAACAAACACACAACACAAACAAACCACAACAAACAACACAAAAACACAACACACCACAAACAACACAACACAACACAAAACACAACAACAACAAACACAACACAAACAACAAACAACACAACACAACAAACACAAAACACAACACAAACAAACACACACAACACAAAACACAACACACAACACAACACAAAACAACAAACACAAACAACAACACAACACAACAAACAACAAACACCACAACAAAACAACAACACAACAAACACAACAACACACAACAAACACACAACACAAAACACAACAAAACACAACAACACACCAAAAACAAACACAACAACACAAACAACACAAAAACAACACACACAACAAACAACAACACAAACACAACACAACAACACAAACAACCAACAAACACAACAAACACAACACACAAACAACACAACAACACACAAACAAACAACACAACAACACACAACAAAACAAACACACAACAACAACACACAAACAACACAACAACACAACACAAAACACAACAAAACAACACAACACACAAACACAACACCAAACACACAAAACAACAACACACAACAAAACAACACACAAAACACACCAAACAAACACAAACAACACAACAAACACAAACACAACAACAAAACACAACACACAAAAAACACACAAACACAACACACACCAACAAACACAACACAACACACAAAACACAACAACAAACAACACACAACAAACAACAAACACACAAACACAAACACAACACACAAACACAACAAACAACACCAAACAACACAAACACAACAAAACACACAACACAAACAACACACAAAACAACACACACAACAACACAACCAACACAACACAAACACAAACACAACACAAACAACACACAACACAACAAACACACAACACAAACACACAACAACAAACAAAACACAACAACACACAACAACACACAAACACAACACACACAAACAACAAACCACACAACAA
The DNA here is from genome assembly GCA_038501795.1 of Pseudopleuronectes americanus. NCBI lineage: Eukaryota > Metazoa > Chordata > Actinopteri > Pleuronectiformes > Pleuronectidae > Pseudopleuronectes > Pseudopleuronectes americanus. The sequence goes on from JBAMIH010000112.1 coordinate 17,452, forward strand.
ACCAACACACAACACCAACCAAACAACACAAAACAAACAACACAAAACACAACACACACCACACAAAACACACAACACAACAACACACCAAACAACAAACACAACAACAAACCACCAACAACACAACACACACAAACAACACCAAACACAACCACACACAAACCACAAACAACACAACAACAACACCAAACAACACAAACAACACAACAACACACAACACAAACACACCACAACACAACAACAAACACAACACAACACCACACAACAAAACACAACAACACCAAACAACACACAAAACACCACAACAACACAACACACAAACACAAAACACAACACAAAACCACAAACACCAACAACAAACACACAACAACACAACACAAACACACAAACAACCACACAAACACACAACACACAAACACACAACCACACAACAAACAACAACACCACAACCACAACAACACACAACACAACACACCACAACACACCACAAACAACACAACAACAACACAACAACACAAACCACAACACACAACACCAACAACAACCACAAACACAACAACAACACACACAACCAAACACAACAACACACCACAACACAACACAACACACACAACACACCACACCAAAACAACAACACAAACAACACACAACACAACACACAACACCACAACAAAACAACACAACAAACACCAACACCACACAAACCACACACAACACAACACACACAAACACAACACAACCACCACACAAAACACAAACACACAACACAAAACACACACAACACCAACAACACACACAACCACACAAACAAACACACAACAACCACACAAACACAACCACAACAACCACAACACAACACACAAACACAACACCAACACAAAAACAACACAACCACACACAACAACCACACAACACCACAACACAAACAACAACACAACAACACAACAACCACACAACACAACACAACACAACACACCAACACAACACCACAACAACAAACACACAACAAACACAAACAACACAAAACAACACACCACACCAAACACAACAAACAACAAACACAACACCACACAACAACACACAAACACACAACACACAAACACCACACAAACACAACAAACACACACAAACACAACACACAACACAACACAAAAACACACCACAAAACCAAACAACAAACACAACAACACACACACAAACCAACACACACAAACCAAACCACAAACAAACACCACACAACACACACAAAACACAAACCACACACAACAAACAACACACAACACACAAACCACACAACAACAACACACCAACAAAACACACCACAACAACACACAAACACACAACAACAACACCACACAAACAACACCAACACACACAACACAACAAACACAACACACCAACAAACCAAAACACACAACACAAACACACCACAAACACAACACAACCAACAAACAACACAAACAACACCCCACACAACACAAACAACACAACAAAACAACACCACAACACAACACACACAACAACACAACACAAAACACACAAACACCACAACAAACACAAACACCACAACACAAAACACACAACACAACACACCAACAACACACAACACAAACCAAACAACACCAACAACACACAAACAACAAACACACAACAAACACACAAACACAAACACACAAAAACACAACAACACAACAAACAACCACACCAACACACAACAAACAACACAACAAAACAACACACAACAACACCAACAAACCACACAACACCAAACAACACAACACAACAACAAACACACAACACAAAACACAACAAAACACAAACACAAAACACAAACACAACACACAAACAACACAAACCAACACAACACAACAACACAACAACAAACAACACACACAACAAACACAACACAAAACACAAACCAACAAACACACAAACACACAACAAAACACAACACAACCAAACACAAAACAACAACAACACACAAACACACAACAACAACCACACAACACAAACCACAACACAACACCAAACACAAAACAACACACACAAACAACAAACACAAACACAACAACACAAACACACAACAAACAACAACAACCACAACACAAACACAAACAACACACACAACACAAACAACACAAACACACAAAAACACACAACCACACAACACACACAACAACACACAAACAACAAACACAAAACAACCACAAACACAACAACAACACCACAAACACACACAAAACAAAACACAACACCACAACACACACACAAACACACAACAACACCACAAACACAACAACACCAAACAACACAAACACACCACACAAACACAAAACAACAACACACAACAAACACAACAACACACAACAAACACAAACACAAACACAACACCACACAACAACACAACAACACAAACCAAACAACACAAAACAACCAACACACAAACAACACACACAACAAAACACAACACAACACACCAACAAAACAACACACACACAACACAACACAACACCAAACACAACAAACACAAACACAACCACACAAAAACACAACAAACAACAACCACAACCACAACCACAAACAACACACCAACACAAACACACACAAAACAACAACAAACACACACAACAACAACACCACAACAACACCAACACACAACACAAACCACACAAACACAAACACAACAAAACACAACAACAACAACACACACAAACACACAACAAACACAACACCAACAACACAACACAAACACAACACAAACAACACCAACAAACACACACAAACAACACACCAACAACACAACAAACAAAACAACACACACAACAACAAACACAACAACAACAAACACAACCACACAAACACAACAAACACAAACAACACAACAACAACACAAACACCAACAACACACAACACAACAACAAACACACAAACACCACACAAACACAACACAACACCAACACAACCAACAAACACACAACACACAAACACCAACACAACACAACACCACACAAACAAACCAACAACAACACAAACAACACCAACAAACACAACACCAACAAACCACAACAACAACACAAACACAAACAACAACCAAACACAACAACACAACACCAACAAAACAACACACAACACACAAACAAAAACAACACAACACAACAAACACAAACAACACACACCACAAACAACAACCAAACACAACAACACACCACACAACACAAACAACACACAACACACAAACACACAACAACCACAACACACACAAACACACAACAACACCACAAAACAACACAACAAACCAACAACAACAACACAAACAACACACAAACACACACACAACAACCACACAAACACAACACAAACACACAAACAACAACACAACACCACACAAACACACAACACAACACACCAACACAAACACACAACACCAACAACAACAACACAAACACACAACAAACACAACCACAACAACAAACACACAACACACACACAAACACACAACAAACACACACAACACACCACAACAACACCAACACAAACAACACACACAACACAAACAACAAACACACACAAACAACAAAACCACAACAACACACAACACACAAAACAACACAAACACAACACACAACAAACAACCACAACAACAACACACAAAACAACACACACAACACAACAACACACACCACAACACAAACACACAAACACAACACACAACACAAACAACACAACCACAACACAACAACACACAACAACAAACACAACACACCAACACAAACAACACAAACACAACACACAACACACCAACAACAAAAACACACACAACACACCAACACAACAACACAAACAACACACAACAAACACACCACAACAACACAACACACAAACAACACACAACAAACACAAACACAAACAACACAACACAAACACAAAACACACAACAAACAACACCAAACACAAACAACACACACACAACAAACACAAACACAACAAACAACACACAAACACACAACACCACACAACACAAACAACAACACACAAACAACAAACACACCACACAACAAACACACACAACAAACACAACAACACCAAACAACACACAACACAAAACACACAACACCAAAAACACACAACACAACACAAACCACACAACACAAACACAAACAAACCACAACACAAAAACACAACACAAACAAACAACACCAAACACAAAACACACAACAAACACAACACAAAACACACAACACAACACACAACAACACACAAACAACACAACAACACAAACACAACAACACACAACACAACACAACCACAAACACACAACAAACACAACAAACACAACACAACACAACACCACACACAAACAACACACCAAACACAACAACACACAAAACACACCAACACAAACAAACACAACACCACAACACAACACACAACAACAACACAAAACAACACACAACACAAACAACACAACACACAACACACAAACAACACACAACACACAACACAACACAACACACAACAAACACAACAAACACACACAACACAACAACACAACCACACAACACAAAACACACACCACAAACACAACACAACAACAAACACAACACAAACAACACCACAACACAACACAAACAAACACAAACAACACAACAACACCACAACACAACAAACAACAACACAACCAACACACACAACAACACAACAACACAAACATCCCAAACACAAAACAACACAACACAAAAACACAAACAATCACAACAAAACAAATCAAAACAAAACACAAACAACAACAAACAAACACAACAACAACAACACAAACACAACACAACAAACAAAACACATCAAACACAAAAAACACAAACACAACAAACAACAAAACAAACACACAACACAACACAAAACACACAACAAAAACAAACAACACACAACAAAAAACAACAAACACACACAACAACACAACAAACAACAACACAACAAACACAAACAAAAACAAACAACACACAAACAACAAACACAACACACAAAACAAACACACACACAAAACACAAACAACACAAACAACACAAACAACACAAACAAACAAACAACACACAAAACAAACAACAACAACACACAACACAACACAAAAAAACAAAACACAAACACACAACAACAAACACAACACACAAACACACAACAAAACAAACAACAACAACAACAAACACAAACAAAACACAAACAAAACACACAACAACACACAACACAACAACAACAAAACACAAACACAACACAAAAACACACAAACAAACAAAAACAAACAAACAACAACAACACACAACAACAAACAAAACACAACAAACAACAAACACAACACAACAACACAACAAACAACACACAAACAACACAAACAAAACACAACAACAAACACAAACAACACAACACAAACAAAACAACACACAACACAACAAAAACACAACAAACACAAACACAAACAACACAAACAACAAACACAACAACAACAAAACAACACAAAAACAAACACACAACACAAACACAAACAACACACAACAAACAACAAACAACACAACAAACAAAACACAAACAACACAACACAACACACAACAAAACAACAACAAACACACACAACACACACAAAACAACACAACAAAAACACACAACAAAACACAACACACAACACACACAACAAACACAAAACAACACAAAACACAACAAACACACAACAACAAACACACAACACAAACAAACAACAACAAACACAACACAACAAAACACAACAACAACAAACACAACACAAACAACAAACACACAACAACAAACACAAACAACACAACAACACAAACACACAACAACAAAACAACACAACAACACACACAAACAACACACAAACACAACACAACAAACAACACAAACAACACACAACAAACAACACACAACAAACAACACAACACAACAACACAACAACAACACAAACACAACACACACAAACAACACAACAAACACAAACACAACAACAAAACAACAACAACACAAAAACACAACACACAACACAAACAAACAACAACACAACAAACAACAACACAACAAACACAACACAAACACACACAACACAAACAACACAAACAACACAACAACACAACACAACAACAACAAACACAACAACACAACAACACAACACACAAAACACAACACAAAACACACAACAAACACAACACAAAACAACACAACAAAACACACAACACACACAACACAAACAACAAACAACACAAACACACAACAACAAACACAAACACAACAACAACACAACACAACAAACAACAACACAACAAAACAACACAACACAACAACAAAACACACAACAACACAAACACAACACACAACAAACACAAAACAACACAAACAACACAACAAAACACAACAACACAAAACAAACACAACAACACAACACACAAACAACAAACAAACACAACAACACAAACACACAACAACAAACAAACAACACAAACAAACAACACACAACAAACACAAACACAACAAACACACACACAACAACACAACACAAAACACACAAACACAACAAACAACACACACACAAACACACACACAACAAACACACAACAAACAACACAAACAACAAACACACAACAACACAACAACAAACACAACAACACAACAAACACAAACAACACAACACACAAACACAACACAACAACACAACAAACACAACAACAAACACAACAACAAACACACAAAACACAACACAAACAACACAACAACACACAAACACAACAACAAACACACAACACAACACAAAACACAACAAACAACACAAAACACACAACAACACAACAAACACACACAAACACAACAAACACACAAACACAACAACACAAACAACACAACACACAACAAACACAACACACAAACACACAAACACAAACAACAAAACACACAACAAACACACAACAACAACAACAAACACAAACACAAACAACACAACACACAACACAAACAACAACACAAACACAACACACAAACACAACACACACAAAACAACAACACAAACAAACACACAAACACAACACAACACACAAACAACACAACAACAACACACACAAACACACAAACAACAACAACAAACACAACACACAAAACAACAAACACAACACACAACAAACACAACAACAACAACACAACAAACAACACACAACACAAAACACAACACACAAACAACAAAACACAACAACACAAACAACACAACAAACACAACAACACAACACACAAAACAACACAACAAAACACACAACAAACACAACACAACACAACAAAACACAACAACAAACAACAACAACAAACACAACACACACAAACAACACACAACAACAAACAACACACACACAACAAAACACACACAACAAACACAACAACAAACACACAACACAAACAACAACACAAACAAAACACACAACACACAACAAAACACACAACACAACAACACACAACACAACACACAAAACACACACAAACAACAAACAACACACAACAACACAACACACAACAACAACACAACAACAAACAACACAACACACAACAACACACAACAACAACACAAACAACACAAACAACACAACAAACAACACAAACACACAACACAACAACAACACAAACACACAACAACAAACAAACAACACAACAAACAACAACACACAACAACACACAACACAAACACAACAACAACACAAACAAACACACACAACAACACACAAACACAAACAACAACACAAACAACAACAAACAAACACACACAACAAACACAACAACACAAAACACAACACAAACAACACAACAAACACAACAACAAACAACAACACAAACACAACAACACAACACAAAAACAAACAACACAACAAACACAACACACAAACACACAAACAACACAACACACAAACAAACACAACAACACAACACAACACACAAAACAAACACAACAACAACAACACAACACAAACAACAACACAACACAACAACACAACACAAACACACAACAAACAACAACAACACACAACAACACAACACACAAACACAACAACAACAACACAACAAACACACAACACACAACAACACAAACAAACACACACAACAAACACAACACAACAAACACAACACACAACACAACAACACACAACACAAAACACAACAAACAACACACACAAACACAACACAACAACACAACACAACAACAAAACAACAACACAAACACAACAACACAACAACAAACAAACACACACAAACAACAACACACACAACAACACAAACAACACACAAACAAACAACAACACAAAACAACAAACAAACACAACAACAACACACAACACACAACAACACAAAACACACACAACAACACACAACAACACAACACAACAAAACACAACAACACACAAAACACACAAACACAACACAACAAACACAACAACACAACACAAAACACAAACACACAACAACACACACAAACAACAACACAAACAACAACACACACAAAACACAACACAAACACACAACACAAACACACAAACACACACACAAAACACACAACACACAACAAACACACACAACAAACACACAAACAACACAACACAACACAAACAACACACAACAACACAACACAAACACACAAACACAACACAACAAACAACACACAAACACACAAAACAACAAACAACACACAAACAACACAACAACACAAAACACACAAACAACACACACAACAAACACAACAACACAACACACAACAACACAAACAACAACACAAACACAACAACACAACACAAAACACAAACACACAAACACAACAACACAACAACACAACAAAACACAAACACAACACAACAACAAACAACACACAACACAAACACACACAACAACAACACAAACAACACAACACAACAAATCACACAAACAAACACAACAACACAACAACACAAACACAACAACACAACACACAACAACACAACAAAACACAACACAACAACAAACAACACAAACACACACACAAACAACAAACACACAACAAACACAAACAACAAACACAACAACACACAACAACAAACAACACAAACACAACAACACAACAACACAACAAAACACAAACACACAAACAAACACAAACAACACACAAAACAACACACAAACACACAACACAAACAACAACAACACACAACAACACACAACAACACACAACAAACACAAACACACAACAAACAACAACACAACACAACAACAAACACAACAAACAAACACAACACAACAACAACAAACACACAACAACACAACACAAAACAACAAACACACACAACAAACACACACAAACAAACAACAACAACACAACAAACAACAACACAACAAAAACACACACAACAACACAAACAACAACAACACAACACAACACAACAACACAAACACACAACACACAAACACAACACAACAACAAACACACAACAAAACACAACAACACACAACAACAAAAACACACAAACACAACACAACAAACACAACACAACAACACACAACAACACAAACACAAACAACACAAACAACAACAACACAACACAACACACAAACACAAACAACAACAACACACAAACAACACAACACAAACAACAACAACACAACAACAAACACAACAACACACACACAACAACAAACACACAAACACAACAACACACAAACACAACAAACACACAACACAAACACACACAACAAACACACAACAACACAAAACACAACAACAACACAACAACACAAACACACAACACACAACAACACACAACAAACACAACACAACAACAACACACAACAAACAACACAACACACAAAACAACAAACAACAACACAAAACACACAACAAACACAAACAACACAACAAACACACAACAACAAACACACAACACAACAACAACACAACAAACACACACACAACACACAAACAAAACAACAACAACACAAACAACACAACAACACAACAACACAACAACACACAAACAACACAAACAAACAAACACAACACAACAAAACACAACAAACACACAACAACACAAACACAACACAAACAACACAACAACAAACACACAACACAAACAACAACACACAACAAACAACACAACACAACACACAAAACAAACACAACACACAAACAACAACACAACAAACAACACAAAACAAACACAAACAACAACACAACACAAACAACAACACAACACACAACAAAACACACAACACAACAACACAAACACAACAACAACACAAACAACAACAAACACAAACAACACACACAAAACACAAAACACAACAACACAACACAACAACAAACACAACACACAACACAACACAACAAACAACAAACACACAACAAACACACAACACACAACACACACAACAACAAAACACAAACACAACACACACAAACACACAACACAACACAACAAACACAAAACACACAAACAACAACACAACAAAACAAACACAAACAACACACACAAAACACAACAACACAACACACACAACAAAACAACACAACACACAACACAACAAACAACACAACACAACACAACACAACACACAACACAACAAACACACAAACAACACACACAAACAACACAACAACACAAACAACACAACAACACAACAACACAACACACACACAACACAACAAACAACACAAACACACACACACAAAACAACACAACACAACAAACACACACAACACAAACAACACAAACACAACACACAAACAACAAACACACACAACAAACACAACACAACACACAACAAACAACAACACACAAACACAACAAACACAACAACACAAAACAACACACACAACACACAACAACAAACACAACACAAACAACACACACAAACACAAACAACACAACACAACAACACACAACAACACACACAACAACAACACAAACAACACAACAACAAAACACACACAACAAACAACAAACACACAACACAAACACAACACAAACACACAACACAAACAACAACACAACAACACACACAACACAACAACAACACAAAACACAACACAACACAAACAAACACAAACACACACAACACACAAACACAACACAACACACAACACACACAACACACAAACAACAACACACACAACAAAACACACACAACACACAACAAACAACACAACAAAACACACAACAACACAACACACAACAACACAACAAACACACACAACAAACAAAACACAAACAACAACAACACACACACACAACACACAAACACACAACAAACAACACACAACACACACAAACAACAACACAACAACACACAACAAACACACACACAACAACACAACAAACAACACACAAACAAACACAAACAACACAACACACAAACAACACAACAACAACACAAACAACAAACACAACAACAAACACAACAACACACACACAACACAACAACACAACACACAACAAACACAACACAACAACACAAACACAACACACAAACAACACAACACAACACAAACACAACAACACACACAACAAACACAACAACACAAACACACAACACAAACACAACACACAAACACAACAACACACACACAAACACAACAAACACAAACAACACAACACAAAACAAACAACACACAACAAACACAACAAACACACAACACAACACAAACACAACAAACACAACAAAACACAACACAACAACACAACAAACAACACACAAACAACACAACACACAACAAACACACAAACAACACAAACACACAACACAACACAACACACAAACACACACAAAACAACAAACACACACAACACACAACACAACAACAAACACAACACACAACAACACAAACAACACAACACACAACACAACAACACACAAACACAAACAACACACAAACAACAAAACACACACAAACAACAACAAACACACAACAAACACACACAACAACACACAAACAACACACAAAACACAAACACACACAACACAAAACACAACAAACAACACAACAACACAAACAACAACACACAACACAACACACAACAAACACACAACACAACAAACACAACACAACAAACAACACAAACACAACAACACAACAAACACACACAAACAACACAACACAACACAAACAACACAACACACAAACACACAACACAACACACAACAAACAACACAACACAACACACACAACACAACACAACAACACAACAACACACAACAACACAACAACAACACAACAACACAACAAACAACACACAACAAACACACAAACAACACAACACACAACAACAAACAACAACACAACAACACACAACACACACAACACAAACACACACAACAACACAACACAACACACAAACAACAACAAACAACACACAACAACACACACAACACAAACAACACACAACAACACAACACACACAACACAACAACAACAACACAACACAAACACACAACAACACACAAACACAACAACAAACACAACAAACACAACAACACACACACAACACAACAAACACACAACACACAAACAACACACACAACACACACAACAACACACAACACAAAACACAACAACACACAACACAACAACAACAACACAACAACACAACACACACAAAACAACACAAACAACAACACAACACACAACACAAACACAAACAAACAACAAACACACAACACAAACACACACAACACAAACAACACACAAACAACACACAACACAAACAAACAAAACACACAACAAACACACAACACACAAACAACACACAAACAACAACACAACACACACAAACAAACAACACAAACAACACACACAAACAACACAACACACAACAACAAACAAAACACACAACACAACACACAAACACAACAAACACAACAACACAACACAACAACACAACACAAACAACACACACAACACAACAACACACAACACAAACACAACACACAACACAACAAACACACAAACACAACACACAAACAACACAACAACACAACAAAACACACACAAACAAAACACACAACACAACAACACACAAACAACACAACACAACACAACAAACACAACAAACACAACAAACACAACACAACAACACACAACACACAACACAACACAACAAACACAACAACACAAACAACACAACACAACAACACACAAAACAACACACAACAACACAACACACAACACAACACACAACACAACAACACAACACAAACAACACAAACACAACACAACACACAAACACAACAACACACAACACAACAACAAACACACAAACAAACACAAACACAACAAACACACACAACAAACACACAACAACACACAAACAACAACACAACACAACACACAACACACAACACAAACAACAACAACACAACACACAACAAAACAACAACACACACACAACACAAACACACACACACAAACACAAACAACAACAAACACACAAACAACAAACACAACACAACAACACAAACACAAACAACACACAACAAACACAACACACAACACAAACACAACACAAACAACACAAAACACACAAACACACAACAAAAACACAACACAACAACACAAACAACAAAACACAAACAAATCACAACACACAACAACACAACACAACACAACACAACAACACAACACAACACACAACAACAACACACACAAACAACAAACAACAAACACAAACAACACACAACACAACACACAAACAACACAACAACAACACAACAACACAACACAACAAACACACAACACAACACAACAACACAAAACACAACACAAACACACAACACACAACACAACAAACACAACACACAACAAACACACAACACACAACACACAACAAACACACAACAACAAACACACACAACAAAACACAACAACACAACACAACAAACACACACAACACAACACACACACAAACACAACAACACAACAACAACACAACACAACACACAAAACAACACACAAACAACACAACAACACAACACACAAACAACACACAACAACACAACAACACAAACACAACAACAACACACACACAACAAACACACAACAAACAAACACACACACACAACACAACAACAAACACAACAACACAACACACAAACACACAACACAACAACAACACACAAACAACACAACAAACACACAACAACACAAACACAACACAAACAACACAACACACACAAACAACACAACACACAACAACACACAACACACACACAAACACAACAACACACAACAAACACAACACACACAAACACACAACAACAACACAACACAAACACACAAACACACAACACACAAACACACAAAACAACAAACACAACAAAACACAACACAAAACAAACACACACACAAAACACAAACAACACACAACAAACACAACAACACACAACACAAACAACACACAAAACACAACACAAACAACAACAACACAAACACACACACAACAAACAACAAACACACACAACACAACAACACAACACACAAACAACACAAACACAACACACAACAACACACACACAACACACAAACAAACACAACACAACACACACACAACACAACAAACAACACAACACAACAACAACAACACAACACACAAACAACAACAAAACACAACAACACACAACACAACAACACACAAACACAACACACAACACAAAACAACAACACACAACACAACACAAACAACACAACAAACACAACACACACACAACAACACAACAAACACACAACAAACACACACAAAACACAACAACACACAACACACACAACAAACACAAACAACACAACAACACAACACACAACAAACACAACAACAAACAACACACACAACACACAAACACAACACAAAACACAAACACACAACACACAACAACAACACAACACACAACAAACACACAACACAAACACAACACAACAAACACAACAACAACACACAAAACAACACAACAAACAACACACAACACAAACACAACACAACACAAAACACACAACAACACAAACAACACAACACAACACACAAAAACACAACACACAACAACACACAACACAAACAAACACACAACACAACACACACAACACAACACAACACACAACACAACAACAACACAACACAAACACACAACACAACAAACAACAAACACACAACACACAAACACACACAACAAAACACAACACACAACACAACACAAACAACACAACAAACACAACAACACACACAAACAACAACACACACACAACACAACAACACAACAACAAACACACAACAACAACAAACACACACAAAACACACAACACACAACAACACACAACACACACAACACAAACAACAACAACACAACAACACAAACAACAACACACAACAAACACACAACAACAACAACAACAAACACAACAACACACACAACAACACACAAACAACACAACAACACACAACACACAACACACAACAACACACAAACAAACAACAACAACACACAACAAAACACACACACAACACACAACACAAACACAACAAAACAACACAACAAACAACACAACAACACAAAACACAACACAACAACACAACACACAACACAACACACAACAAACAACACAACAACAAACACAACACAAACACAACAACAACACACAACACACACAACAAACAACACACACAACAAAACACAACACAACACAAACAACACAACAACACACACAAAACACAACACACAAACAACAAACACACACAACAACAACAAACACACACAACACACAACACACACAAACAACACAACACAACAACAAACAACAACAAACACACACAACAACACAAACACAAACAACACAACACAAACAACACACAACAAACAACACAACACAAACACAAAACACACAACAACACAAACACACACAACACAAACAACAACACACAAACACAACAAACACAACACACAACACAACAAAACACACCAACAAAACAACACACAACACACAACACAAACACAACAACAAACAACACAACACACACAACAACAAACACAACACACAAACACAACACACAACACACAAACACAACACAACAACACACAAACACACAACAACACAACAAACACACAAAACAACACAACACACAACAACACACACAAAACACAACAACACAACAACACACAACAACACAAACAAACACACAACACAAACACAACAACACACACACAACACACAAACACACACAACAACACAACAAACACACACACAACAAAACACAACACACAACACACAAACAACACACAACAAACAACAACAAACACAACACAACACAACAACACACAACACACACAACAAACACAAACAACAACACACAACAACACAACACAAACAAACACAACAACAACACAAACACAACACACACAACACACAACACAAACAACACACAACAAACACACACAACACAACACAACACACAACAACAACAACACAACAACAACACAAACACAACAAAACAACACACAAACAACAACACACAAACACAACACAACAACACAACAACACAACAAACACACACACAACACAACAAACAACAACACAAACACACAACACAACACACAACACACACAACACAAACACAACACAACAACACAACAAACACAAACACAACACACACAACACAACACAACAACACAAACACACAACAACACACAACAACACACAAACACAACAAACAACAAAACACAACACAACACAACACACAACAAACAAACAACACACAAACACAAACACACACAACACAACACAACAACACAACACACAAACAACAAACACACAAACACACACAACACAAACAACACACAAACAACACAACAACACACAACACAACAAAACACAACACAACAACAAACACACAACACAACACAAACACAACAACACAACACACAACACAACAAACACACAACACAACACAACAACAAACACACAAACACAACACAACACAACAAACACAACAAACACAACACACAAACACACACACAACAAACACAACACAACACAACACAACAAACAACACACAACAACAAACACACAACACAACACAAACAACACAACAAACAACACACACACAACACAACAACACAACACACAACACACAAACACAACAAACAAACACACACAACAACAAACACAAACACACAACAACACAACAACACAACACACACAAACACAACACAACAACACACAAACAACAAAACACACACAACACACAAACAACACAAACACAACACACAAACAACAACAACACAAAACACACAAACACACAACAAACACAACACAACACAAAACACACAACAACACAAACACAACACACAAACAACAACACACAACAACACAAACACACACAAACACAACAACAACAAACACAACACAACAACAACAACACAACACAAACACAACAACAAAACACACACACAACACAAAACACACAACACAACACAACACACACAAACAACACAACAACACAACACAACAAAACACAAACAACACAACAAACACACAACACAAAACACAACACACAACACAACAACAAAACACACAAACAAACAAACACACAAACAACACAACACACACACACAAAACACAAACACAACACAACAACAACACACACAAAACACAACACACACAAACAACACAACACAACAACAAACAACACAAACACAACAACACACAACAAAACAACAAACACAACACAAACACAACAACACACAACACAAAACAACACACAAAACACAACACACAACAACACACAACAACACAAACAACACACAACACAACAACACACAACACAACACAAAAACAAAAAACAACACAACACAAACAACACACAACACACAAACACAACACACAACACAAACACACACAACACAAACACACAAACAAACAACACAACAACACACAACACAACACAACACAACACAACAACACACAAACACAACACAAACAACAACACAACCACAACAACAAAACAACACACAACACAACAACAAACACACACAACAAAACACAACACAACAACACACAACAAAACACACAAACAACACAACAAACACACACAACACAAACAACAAACACACACAAACACAACAAACAACACAACAAAACACACAACACACAACACAAACACAACAACAAACACAAAACAACACACAACACAACACAACACAACAACACAAAACAACAACAACAACACACAACACAACAAACAACAACACAACACAACACACAAACACACAAACACACAACAACACAACACACAAAACAACACACAACACACAACACAACAACACAACACACACAACAACACAACACACACAACACAACAAAACACACAAAACACAACACACAACACAACAACACAACACAACACACAAACAAACACACAACACAACACAAACACAACAACACAACACAACACAAAACACACAAACACACACAAACACACAAACAACACAACACACAAACAACACACACAACACACAAACAAACACAACAACACACACAAACAACACACAAACACAACACAAACAAACACACACACACAAACACAACACAACACACAACACAACACAACAACAAAACAACACAAACACAACACACAAACACACACAACAACACAACAACACACAAAACAACACACAACACACAACACACAAACACAAACACACAACAAACAACAACACACACAACAACAACACAACACACAACAACACAACAAACACACAAAACACAACACAACAAACACACACAACACAAACACAACACAACACACAAACAACAACACACAAACACACAACACAACAACAAAACAACAAACACAAACACACACACACAAACAACACAACAAACACAACAAACACACAACACAAACAACACAACAAACAACACACACAAACAACAACACAACACACAACAACACACACAACACAAACAACACAAACACAACACACAAACAACAACAACACAAACACACAACACACAAAACACACAACACAAAACACAACACACACAACACACAAACACAACACAACACAACAAAACACAAACAACACACAACACAACAACACAAACACACAACACACACAAACACAAACACAAACAACAAACACACACACAACACAAACACAACAACACAAACACACAAACAACAACACAACACAACAACAACACAACAACACAACACACAAAACACAAACACAACACAAACAACAACACAACAACACACAACAAACAACAACACAACACAAACACAACACACACAAAACACAACAAACAACACAACACACAACAAAACACAACACACAACAACACAACAAACACACAAACAAACAACACAACAACACAACACAACACAACAACACAAACAAACACACAACACAACACACACAAAACACAACAACAACACAACACAACAACACAAAACACAACACACACAACACACAACAAAACACAACACACAAACACAACACAACAAAAACACACAACAACAAACAACAACACAAACACAACAACAACACAAACACACAACACAAAACACACAACAACACAACACAAACACACAACACACACAAAACACAACAACACAACACACAAAACACACAAACACAACACAACAACAACAACACACACACAAACACAACAAAACACACAACAACAACACAACACAAACAACACAACAACACAACACACACAACAACAACACAACACACAACAACACACAACACAACAAACACACAAACACAACACAAACACAACAACACAACACAAACACACAACACAACACACACACAAAACACAACACAACAAACACAACACAACACAACAACAAACACACAACACAAACACACAACAAACACAACAACACAACAACAACACAACAAACACAACACAAACAACACAACAAACAACACAACACACAAACACACAAACAACACAACACACAAACAACAAAACACACAAACAACACACACAACAACAAACACACACAACAACACAAACAACACAACAACACAAACACACACAACACAAACAACACAAACAACACAACACACAACACAAACAACAAACACAACACAAACAACACAAACAACAAACACACAAACAACAACACACAACACACAACAAAACAACACACACACAACAAACAACACAACACACAAACACACAACAAACAACAACACACACAACACAAAACAACACAAACAACAACACAAACACACAACAAACACACACACAACACACAAACAACAAACACAAAACAACACACAAACACACACAAAACAACAAACACAAACAACACAACAAACAACACAACAAACAACAACAACACACAACAAACACACAAAACAACACAACAAACACAACACAACACACAAACAACACAAACACAAACACACAACACAAACAACACAACAACACAAACAACACACACACAAACAACAAACAACACAACACAACAACACACACAAACAACACAACAACAAACAACAAACACAAACACACACAACAACAAACAACACAACACACAACACAACAAAACAACACACAACAAACAACACAACACAACACACACAAAACACACAACAACAACAAACACAACACAACAACACACAAACAACAACACAACACACAACAACACAAACAAACACAACAACACAACACACACAACACAACACAACAAACAACACACAAAACACAACACAACAACACAACAACACAAACACAACAACACAAAACACACACAAAACAACAACACACAAACAACACAACAAACACACAACAACACAAACACACAACACAACACACAACACAAAACAAACAACAACACACAACAACAACAACAAACACAACACACAAACACAACACAAACACAACAACAACAACACACAAACAACACAACAACACAACAAACAACACAACACACACAACACAACAAAAACAACACAAACACACAACACAACAAACAACACAACACAACAAAACAAACACACAACAACACAACACAACACACACAAAACACAACACACAAACAAACAACACAACAAACACACAACACAACAACACACAACACAACAAACAACAACAACACAACACAACAAAACACAACAAAACACACAACACACAAACACACAAACAAACAAACACACAACACAACAAACACACAACACAAAACACAAACACAACAAAACAACACAACACAAACACAACACACACAAAAACAACACAACACAACACAAACAAACAACACACACAACAACAACACAAACAACACAAACACAACACAACAAACACAAAACAACACAACACACAACAAACACAACACAAACACACAACAAACACAAACACAACAACACAACAACAACACAAACAACAACACAAACAACACACAACACAACACAACAAAACACAACAACAAACACCAACAAAACACAAACAACACAACAACAACACAACAAAACACAAACAACACAACAAACACACAAACAACAAACACAACAACACACAACACAAACACAAACACACAAACACAACACAACACACAAACAAAACACAAACAACAACAACAAAACACACACAACAACACAACAAACACAACACAAAACAACAACACACAACAAAACACAAACAACACAACAACACACAACAACACAACAACACAAAACAACACAAACACACAACACAACACAACAAAACACACAACACAACACAAAACACAACAACAACACAACAAACACAAACAAACACACAACACAACACACAACACAAACACACAAACAACAAACAAAACACACAACAACACAACAACACAACAAACAACACAAAACAACACAAACAACAACACACAACAAACACACAACAACACAACAACAACAAACACAACACAAACACAACAACAAAACACACAAACAACACAACAACAAACACACAAACACAACACACACAACAACAAACAAAACAACACACAAACAACACAAAACACAACAACACAACAACACACAACAACAAACACACAACAACACAAACACACAACACAACAACAACACACACAAACACACAACAACACAAACACAAACAACAAACACACAACAACAAAACACAAACACACAACACAAACAACAACACAACAAACAACACACAAACACAACAACAAACAACACACAAACACAACAACACAACAAAAACAACACACAAACAACACAACAACAACAACACACAAACAACACACAACACAAAACACAACAAACAACACACAAACAACACACACAAAACAACACACAACAACAAACAACACAAACACACACAACACAACAACAACAAACACACAACACAACACACAACACAAAACACAACACAACAAACACACAAACAACAACAACACAACACAACACACAAACACAACACAACAACAAACAAAACAAACAACACAACACACAACAAACAACACACACACAACAACAAACACAACAAAACACACAACAAACACAAACAACAACACAACACACAAACAACAAACAACACACAACACACAAAACAACAACACAAAACACAACAAACACACAACAACACAAACACACAACAAACAACAAACACAACACAACAAAACACACACAACAACAACAAACACAAACAACACAAACAAACACACAAACAACAACAAACAACACAACACAAACACACACAAAACACAAACACACAACAAACACAACAAACACACAAACA
The DNA here is from genome assembly GCA_038501795.1 of Pseudopleuronectes americanus. Classification (NCBI taxonomy): domain Eukaryota; kingdom Metazoa; phylum Chordata; class Actinopteri; order Pleuronectiformes; family Pleuronectidae; genus Pseudopleuronectes; species Pseudopleuronectes americanus. Next base: position 40,238 of record JBAMIH010000112.1, read on the forward strand.
CAACAACAAACAAACACAAACAACACAACAACAACAAACACACAACAAAACAACACAACAAACACAACAACAAACACAAACACAAACACAACAAAACAAACACACAACACAAAACAACAACACAACACAAACACAAAACAACACACAACACAAACACAACAACACACAACAAACACACAACACAACAACAAACACACAACACAAACAACACAACACAAAACACAACAAACACAACAACACACACACAACACAAAACACAACACAACAAACAACACAAAACAACAACACAACAAACAACACACAACAAACACAACACAAAACACAACAACACAAAACAAAACACACACAACACAACACACAACAACAAACAACACACAAACACAAACAACACACAACAAACAACAAACAACACACAACACAACAAAACACACAACAAACACACAACACAACAAACACAACACACACAAACAACACACAAACACAAACAAACACACAACAACACAACACAACAAACAAAAACACAACACACAAAACACAAACAAAACACAACAACAACACAACACACAACAACAACAAACACAACAACACACAAACAACACACACAACACAACAACAAACAACACACAACAACACAACACAACACAACACACAAACAACACACAAAACAACACAACAACACACAACACAAACACAACACAACAAAAACAACACAACACAACAACAACACACAAACAACACAACAACAAAACACAAACACACAACAAACAAACAACACAAACAACACAACAACAAACACAAACAACACACAACAAAACAACAACACAAACAAACAACAAACAACACAACAACAACACAACACAACACACAACAAACAACACACACAAACAACACAAACACAAACACAACAAACACACACAAACAACAAAAACACAACACAACACAAACACACAAAACACAACACACACAAAACAACAAACACAACAACACAAACAACACAACAACAAACACAACACAAAACACAAACAACAAACAAACAAACAACACAAACACAACACACAACAACACAAACAACACAAAACAACAAACACACAAACAAACAACAACACACAAACACAACACCAACACAACAAACACACAACAAAACACAACAAACAAACACAACACACAAACAACAACACAACACACAACACACAACAAAACACAACAACACACACACAAAACACAACACAAACACACAACACAACAACAACACAAAACACAACAACACAACAACAAACAACACACAACAACAACAAACAACACAAACAACACAACACAACAACACAAACACACAAAACACAACAAAACAAACAACAACACAACAAAAACACAAACACACAACACAAAACAACACACACAAACACAAACACAACAACACAACACAAAACAAACACACACAAAACAACACAACACAAACAACAACAAAACACACAACACAACACAAACAACACAACAAACACACAAACAACACACACAACAACACAAACAACAAACACAACACAACACAACACAAACAACACAACACACAACACAAAAACACACAACAACAAACACACAACACAACAAAACAACAAACACACAACAACACAAACAACACAACAAAACAACAAACACAACACAAACACAACAACACAAACAACACACAACACAACAACACAAACACAAACAAAACAACAACACAAACACAACACACAACAAACACACACAACACAAACACACACAACACACAAAACAAACACAAAACACAACACACAAACACACAACAACAAACACACACAAAACAACAACAACAACAAACACACAACACAAACACAAACAACAACACAACACAAAACAAACACAACAACACACAAACACAAACACAACACACAACAACAAACACAAAACAACACAACAAACACAAACACAACAACAACACAACACAACAAAACAACAAACAAACAACACACAACAACACACAACAACACAAACAACAAACACAACACAAAACAAAACAACAACAAACACACAAACACAACACAACACAAACACACAACACAAACAACACAAACAAACAACACAAACAACAAAAACACACACAAACACAACAACACACAAACAACACACAAACAAACAACAACACAACAACAAACAACAACACAAACAAACACAACAACACAAACACAACAACAAACACACAAACAACACACAACACAAACAACAACACAAACACACAACAACAACACAACAAACACAAACAAAAACAACAACACACAACACAAACACAACAAAACACAAACACACAAACAACACACACAAACAACAACAAACACAACACAACAACAAAACACAAACAACACAACAAACAACAAAAACAAACAACAACACAAACACAAACAACACAACAACAACAAAACACAACAACAAACACAACAACACAAAACACACAAACAACACAACACAAACAAACACAAAACAACAAACAACAACAAACAACACAACAACACAAAACACAACAACACACAAAACACAACACAAAACACAACACACAAAACACACAAACAACAACACAAACAACAACAACACAAACCAAAAAACAACAACACACACAAAACAACACAACACAAAACACAACAACAAACACAACACACAAAACAACAACAACACAACAAACAAACACAACAAACACAACAACACAACAAAACACACAAACACACACAACAAACACAAACAAACAACAACACAAAACACAACAACAAACACAAACAACACAACAACAACAAACACAACACAACAAACACAACACAAACAAAACAAACACAACAAACAACACAACAACAAACAACACAAACAACAACACAACAACAAACAACAACACACACAACACAACAACAAACAAAACACAACAACAACACAACACAAACACAACAACAAACAACACACAAACACACAAACAACAACACAACACAAAACAACAAACAACACACAAACAACACAACACAACAACAAACACACAACACAACAACACAACACAAACACAACAACACAACACACAAACAACAAAACAAACACACACAAACAACACACAACAAACACACACAACAACACACAACACAACACAACAAACACAACACAAACACAACACAACACAAACAACACACAAACACACAAAACACAACACAACACACAACAACAACAAACACAACAACAAACACAACACAAACAACACAACACAAACAACAAACACAACACACAACAACAAACACAACAACAACACAACAAAAACACACAACACAACACAACAACACAACACACACAACAACAACACAACAACACAAACACACACAACACAAACAACACACAAACACAAAACACACAACAACACACAAACAACAAACACACAAACACAACACAACAACACAAACACAAACAACACACACACAACACACAACAACACACAACACAACACAACAAACACACACAACAACACAACAACACACAACAACACAAACACAACAAACACACAACACAACACACAACAACACAAACACAACAACACACAACACACACAAACAACACAACAAACACAACACACACAAACAACACAACACACAACACAACACAACAACAAACACAACACAACACAAACACACAACACAACACAACAAAACACAACACACAACACACAACACAACAACACACACAACAACACAAACAACAACAACACAACAAACACACAAACAACACACAACACAACACACAACACAAACAACAAACACACAACAACACAACAACACACACAACAAACACACAAACACAAACACAACAACAAACAACAACACACACAACACAACACACAACACAAAACACACACAACACACACAACAACACAAACAACACACAAACAACACACAACAACACAAACAACACAACAACAACACACAAACACAACACACAACAACACACACAACAACACAACACAACACACAACAACAAACAACACACACAAACAACAACACACAACACACAACAACACACAACACAAACACACAACAACACAACAACAACACAACACAACAAACAACAACACAACACACAACACAAACAACAACACACAACAACAACACACAACAAACAACAACAAACAACAACAACAACACACAACACACAAACACACAACACACAAACAACAACACAAACACAAACAACACAACACACAACACACAACAAACACACACACAACAACACAACACAACACACACAAACACACAACACAAACAACACACACAACACAACAACACACACAACACACAACACAACAACACAACACACACACAACACACAACAACACACAACAACAACACAACACAACACACAACAACACAACAAACAAACACACACACCAACAAACACAACACACAACACAAACACAACAACACAAACACACAACACACAACACAACACAACACAACAAACACACAACACAACACACAACAAACACACACAACAACACAACAACACAACAACAAACACACACACAAACACAACAACACAACACACAACACACACAAACAACACACAACACAAACACACAACACAACAACACAACAAACACAACAACACACACAAACACAACAACACAACAACAACACACAACACACAAACACAACACAACAACACAAACAACACACACAACAACACAAACAACAAACACAACACAAACAACACAAACAACACAACACAACAAACACAACACAAACACAACAAACACACAACACAAACAAAACACACAAACACAACAACACAACACAACAACACACAACAACACAACACACAAACAACACACAACACAACACACACAACACAAACAAACACACAAACACAACAAACACACAACACACAACAACACAACAACACAACAAACACAAACACAACACACAACAAAAACAACAACAACACAACACAAACACAACACACAAAACACAACACAACACAAACAACAACACACAACACAAACACAACAACACAACAACACAAACACAACAACACAACAACAACACACAACAACACACAAAACAACACACACACAACACAACAAAACACAACAAACACACAACACAACAACACACACAAAAACACAACACACAACAACAACAAACACACAACAACAACACACAACACAACAAACACAACACACAACAAACACAACAACCAACAAACACACAACAAACACAACACAACAAAACACACACAACACACAACAAAACACAACACACAACACACAACAACACAAACAACACACAAAACAACACACAACACAAACACACAACAACAACACACACAACAAACACAAACACAACACAACACAACAACACAACACAAACAAACACACAAACAACACAACACAACACACAACAAAACAACACAACAAACACACACAACACAACAAAACACACAAACAAACAACACAAAACAACACAACAACACAACACACAAACACAACACAACAACACACAAACAACAACAACAAACACACAACACACACAACACACACAACAAAACAACACAAACAACAACACAACAAACACAACAAACAACACAAACACAACACAACACAACACAAAACAACACACAACACAAACACAACAACACAAACAACACACAACAAACACAACACAAACACACAACACAAAACACACAACAAACAACAAACACAACACACACAAAACAACCAACACAACAAACACAACACACACAAACAAACACACAACAACACAAACAACACACACAAAAACAAACCACAACACACAACACAACAACACACAAACAACAAACAAAAATCAAAACAAAACCCAAACAACAACCCAAACAAAAACACCAAAGACCCACAAAACACACCAAAAACATCAAACACCCACCAAGCCAACCCCAAAAAAACTCAACACACAACCGAAACACCCAACCAAACCACAACATCCTCAACCAACAACAACACAAATTACACAACATTCCACATCACAAAATTCACCCACACTCCAGCAGCTATCCACACAAAGCAGTCAACGACCTTCACACAAACAACAGAACCACCACCCAAACAACTACCACCCACGACCCGAACCCCCCCCACAAATCATCCACAGCCATAAAACACCCACACCAACACAACACACCATGCATTTCACTCAACACAAACAGCACCACAACACCCCGACACAAAAACACAACAAACAAAAAAAAGCACAAACCCAAAAAAAAAACACAAGACACCCCCACAATCACACAAAACCAACCAACATACCAAACAATCCAAAAAAAAAAACCCCTCATCACCTAAAACACCACAAGTGTCGCGGCGCACGGGGCGGAGTGCTGGTGGTGTGGGGCCGGAACCGGTGGGGGGAGGGGCGGACGGTGAAGGACGGGAAGTAGGATCACCGCTTAGAGGAGTCAAGGACAGAAAAGAAAACACGATGATCAGTGTCGAAGGCGAGGGGCGGCAGTCTCGGGGAGACAACACGGCGGGGGAGGGGGGGGGGGGGGGGACACGGGCACGACAGGGGAAAGGGGAGGGATAAGGAAGGCAGAGAGCGAGTGGTCAGACGGAGGATTACGGACCGCATGGGGCGAGGGGTGGCGAGGAGTGGGGGAGGAGGACGGCAGTCAGGTAAGGGGAGGGGTCTTCGACGGGGGAGGGTAGGAGGAGAAGAGCGGAGGGCGTGGAGGTGGCTGGTAGGTGGGGGGGGACGGGGCGGGGAGCGTTGCGGGGGGGGGGGGGAGAGACGCGGAGGTTCGAGAGAGGATAACCTTAAAAACAAACATACAAGACTGAAGAACTTATCACAATAAAATTTAAATCCACCCCATACATATAAAGACTAAACCCCACAACAAAAAATTATACATTAATTTACACCATTATCAATCAATCCAACAACAAACAAACAACACAACAACACACAACACAACAAACACAAACAACACACAACAAAACACACAACAACACAACACACAACAAACACAAACAACACAAACAACAACACACAACAAACACACAACAACAACAACACAACAAACAACAAACAACACACACAAAACACAAACAACAAACAAAACAACACAAACACAACACAAACAACAAAACAAACACAACACAAACACACAACAACAACAACACAACAACACAAAACAACACACAAACAACACAAACACACAACAAACACAACACAACAAACACACAACAACACAAACACAACACAACAAAACACACAACAAAACAACACACAACAACACAAACACACAACAACACAACACACAACAACACAAAACACACAACAACACAAACAAACACACACAAAACACAACACAACACAACAAACACAAACACAACAAAACACACAAACACAACAAACACAACAAAACAACACAACACAACACAACACAAACACACAAAACACAACAACACAACAACAAACAACACACAACAAACACAAACAAAACACAAACACACACAAACAACAACAAACACAACACAAACAACACAACAACAAACACAACAACAAACAACACAACAAACACACAAAAACACAACAAACACACACAAACAAACACAACAACACAAACAACAACACACAACACAAAACAACACAAAACAAAACAACAAACACACAACACACAAACAACACACAAACACACAAAACAACACAACAAACACACAACACAACACACAACAACACAACAAACAACAACAACACAAACAACACACAACACAACACACACAAACAACACAACAAACACACAACAAAACACAACAACAAACAAACACAAAACACACAAACAACACAACACAAAACAACAACACAACACAAACAACAAACACACAACAACAACAAACACACAACAAAACACAACAAACACAACACACAACAACAACACAACAAACACAACAAAACACAACAACAAACACAACACACAACAACACAACAAAACAACAACACAAACACAACACAAACACACAACACAAAACACACAAACACAAACACACAAACAACACAAACACAACACACAAACAAACAACACAACACAACACACAAAACAAACAACACAACACAACACACAAAACACAACAAACACAACACAACAACAACAAACACACACAAACAACACAACAACAACACAAACACAAACACAACACACAAACAACAACACAAACACACAACACAAACAAACACACACAAACAACAACACACAAACAAACACACAAACAACACAAACACACAAACAACAACACAACAAAACAACAACACACAAAACACAAACAACAACAAAACAACACACAACACACAACAAACAACACAACAAAACACAAACAAACACACAACAACACAACACACAACACAACAAACAACAACACAAACAAACACACAACACAACACACAACAACAAACAACACACACAACACACAACAACAAAACACACAAACACACAACACAAAACACAACACACACAAACAACAACACACACAACACAAACAACAAAACAACACACACAAACACAACAAACACACACAAACAACAAACACAAAACACAACAAAACACACAACACAAACACACACAAACACACAACAAACAAAACACAAACAACACAAACACACAAACAACACAACAAAACAACACACAACACAACAACAAACAACAAACAACACAAACAACACAAAACACAACACACACAAACAACACACAACACACACAAACAAACACAAACACAACACAAACAACAACAACACAACAAACACACAACACAACAACAACACAAACACACAACACAAACACAACAAACAACACAAACAACACAACACAAACACAACAAACACAACACAAACAACACAACACAAACACACAACACAACAAACACAACAAAACACAACACAAACAACACACAAAACACACAACACACAACACAAACACACAAACACAACACAACAACAAACAACAACACACAAACACACAACAAAACAACAACACACAAACAACAAAACACAACACAACACAACACAACACACAACAAACACACAAACAACACAAACAAACAACAAACAACAACACACAAACAACACAACAAACACACAACACACAAACAACACAACAACACAACACAAACACAACAAACACAAACACACAACACAACACACAAACAACAACAACACAAAACAACACAAAACACAACACACAAACACACAAACACACACACAAACAACAACACACAAACACAACAACAAACACAAACACACACAACAAACACACAAAACACAAACACAACAACACAAACAACACACAAACACAACAACAACACAAACAACACAACACAACACAAAAACACACAAACACAACAACAACACAACACACAAACACACAACAACAACACACAAACACAAACACAACAACAAACACAACAACACAAAACAACAAACAACACACACAAACACACAACACAACAACACACAACACAAACAACACAAAACAAACACAACACACAAACAACAAACACACAACAAACAAACAACACAAACACAACAACACACAACACAAAACAACACACACAACACAACAAACACACAAACACAACACAACAACACACAACAAACAACAACACAACAAACACAAACAACACAACACAACAACAACCAACAAAACACAAACACACAAACAACACAAACACAACACACAACAACACAACACAAACACACAAACACACAACACAAAACAACACACAACAACAAAACAAAACACACAACAACACAAACACAACAAACAACAAAACACAAACAACAACAAACACACAACACAACAACAAAACACACAACACACAAACAAACAAACACACAAACACACAACACACACAACACAACAACAAACAACAACAAACACACAACAACACAACACAACAAAACACAACACAAACACAACACAAACACAACAACACACAAACAACACACAACAACAAACAAACACACAACAACACACACAAACAACAAACACACAACAACAACACACAAACAACACAAACAACACAAACAAACACAACAACAACACAAACAACACACAACACACAAAACACACAACAAACAACACAACACACAAAACACAACACAACACAAACACAACAAACAACACAAAACAACACAACACAACAACACAACACACAACAAAACAACACACACAACACAACAACAACACAACACACACACAAACAAAACACAACACAACAAACACACAAACAACAACAACACAACAACACAAACAAACACAAAACAACACAACAACAAAACACACACAAACACAACAACAACACAACACAACAACAAAACACAACAAACACACAACAAACAACACACACAACAAACACAAACAACACAACACACAAACAACAAACACAACAACACAACACAAACAACACAACAACAAAACACAACAAAACAACACACACAACACAAACACAACAACACAAACACACAACAACACAACAAAACACACACAACAAACAAAAACACAAACAACAAACAACAAAACACACACAACAAACAAACAACACAACACACAAAACACAACAAACACAAAACAACAACACAACACAAAACACACAACACAACACAAACACACACAACAACACAAACACACAAACACAAACAACACACAACAACACAACAAAAACAACACAACAACAAACACACACAAACAACACACAACACAAACAAACACAACACAACAACAACAACACAACACAAACACACACAAACAAAACACAACACAACAAACACACAAACAACACAAACAACAACAAACAACACACAACAAACACAAACACAACAACAACACAACAAAACACAACACAAACAAAACACACACAACACAAAACAACACAACACAAAACACAACAAAACAACACAACACAAACAACACAAACAACACAACAACAAACAACACAACACAAACACACAAACAACAAACAACACAACAAACACAACACAACAAAACACAACACAAAACAACACAACAAACACACAACAACACAACACACACACAAACACAAACAACAAAACACAACACAACACAAACACACAAACAACAACACAAACACACACAACACAACACAACAACACACAACAACACAACAACACAAACAAACACAACAACACAAACAACAAACACAACAAACACAACAACACAACAAACACAACAAAACAACAAAACACAACACACAACAAAAACAACACAAACAAAACAACACACAAACAAACAACACACAACAACAACACAAACACAAACAAACACAACACAACAACACAACACAAAACAACAACACAAACAAACAACACAAACACAACAAAACAACACAACAAAAACAACACAACACAAACAAAACACACAAACACAACAAACACACAAAACAACACAAACAACAAAACAACACACAAAACAACAAACAACAACACAACAAAACACACAACACACAACAACAAACAACAACACACAACACAAAACACAACAACACACAAAACACAACAAACACACAACAACACAAACAACAAACACAACACAAACAACAAACACAACACAACACAACAACACAACAAAACACAACACAAACACACACAAAACACAACAACAACAAAAACAACACACAACAACAAAAACAAACACAAAACACACAACAAACACACAACAACAAACACAACAAAACAACAACAACACAACACACAACAACAACAACAAACACAAACAAACACAACACAAACACAACAAAACACAAAACAACACAACACAACAAACACAACAAAACAAACAACAAACACAACAACACAAAACACAACACAACAAAACAACAACAAACACAACACAAAACAACACACAAACAACAACACAAACACAAAACAACACACAAACAACAACACAAAACACAACAACAACACACAAACAAACACACAACAACACAAACAACAACAAACAAACACAAACAACAACACAACACAACACAAACAAACAACAAACACAACACAAACAACACAAAACAAACAACAACAAAACAACACAAACACAACACAACAAACACAAACACACAACACAAAACAACAAACAACACACAAACAACAAAAACAACAACACAACAAACAACACAAAACAACACAAAACAACAAAACAACAAAACACAACAAACACAACACAACACACAAACACAAACAACACAAACACACACACAAAACAACAACAAACACACAACAAACAACAAAACACAACACAAAACAACACAACAAACACAACAACACAAACAACACAACACAACACAACAAAACACAACACAAACAACACAACAACAAACACAAACAACAACAAACACAACACAAACACAAAACAACACAAAACAACAAACAACACACAAACACAAACAACACAACAACAACAACACAAACAAACAAAACACAAAACAACACAACACAACACAAACAAACAACAAACACAACAAAACAAACAACACAACACAAACAACAAACACAAACAACACACACAAACAACAACAACACAAAACACAACACAAACAACAAACACAAACAACACAAACACAAACAACAACACAACACAAAAACACAACACACAACACAAACACAAACAACACAACACAAAACACAAACACACAACAAACAACAACAAAACACAACACAAAACACACAACAAACACACAAACACACAAACAACAAAACAACACACACAAACAACAACAAACAACACAAACACAAACAAACAACAACAACAAAACAAACACAAACAACAACAAACACACAACACAACACAAACAAAACACACAAAACAACACACAACACAACACAAACACAACAACAAAAACACAAACACAAACACAACACAAACAAACAACACAACAACAAACACACAAACACAAACAACAAACAAACAACACAAAAAACAACACAACAAACACAACACAACAACAAACAAAACACACAAACAACAACAAACAACACAACAACACAAACACACAAACAACAACAACAAAAACAACAACACAAACAACACACAACACACAAAACACAACACAACACACAACACAAACAACACAAACAAAACAACACAACAACAAACACAACACACAACACAACACAACAACAAAACAAACAAAACAACAACACACACAAAACACAACAACAACACAAACAACACAAACACACAACACAAACAAACAACACAACAACAACAAACAACACACAAACACACAAAACACACAACAAACAACAAACAACACAACACAAAACAACACACAAAACACAACACACAAACACAAACAAAACAACACAAACACAAAACAACAACACACAAACACACAAAACACAACAAACACAAAACACAACACAAACAACAACAAACACACAAACACAACAACAACAAACACACAAACAAACAACAAAACACAACAACAACACAACACACAAAACAACAACAAACAACACCAAAACAACAAAACACAACAACAAACACAACACAACAACAAAACACAACAAACCAACACAAACACAACAAACACACACACACAAAACACAACACAACAAACACAAAACAACAACACAAAAACACAACCACACAACAAAACAAACACAAAACACAAAAACACACACAACACAAAAACACACACAATCACAACAACACAAACAAAACAAAACACAAACCACAACAAACACAACAAACACAAACAACAAAAAACACCACAAAATCAACAAAACACAACACACACACAAAACAACACACAAACATCAACACCAAACACACCACAAATCACACACACAACACACAACACACAACAAACAAACACACACAACAACACACACACCAACAAAAAACACAAACAACAAACACAACATCAACAAACAAACAACAAACAACACAAACAAACACAACACACAAACAACACACACAAAACACAAAACAACACACACAATCAACAACAAAACAAACAAACAACACAACTCAACAACAACAAACACACACACACCACAACAAACAACAACCAACACAACAACACCAAACACAACAACACAACAAAAACACAACCACACAAAACCACACAACACAAACACAACAAACAAACAACACAACAACCCACCAAAAAACAACAACCACACCAAAACACACAAACAACAAAACCAAACAAAACAAACAACATCACAAAACACAACAAACAAACAACACACAAAACACAACACAAACAACACACAAACAACACAAAACACAACCAAAAACAACAACAACACAACACACAAACAACATCACAACACAACAAACAACACACAACACAACAAAACAACCACAAACAACAACACAAAAACAAAACACACACAAACACAACAAACAAACACACAAAACACACAAACAAACACACAAAACAAACAAACAAACACAACCAACACACAAAACACAAAACAACACAAACAACAACACAAACACAAACACAACAACAACAACACAAACAACACCAACAAACACACAAAACACACAAAAAAACACAACACAACACAACACACAAACAAAACACAACACAACAACCACAACACAACAAAACAACAAACAAAACACACAACAAACAACAAAAAACAACAAAACAAAACAACACAAAAACAAACAAACCAAAACAACACAACCAAACACAACACACAACAACAAACACACAAACAACAAACAAACAAAACACACACACAACAAAACACAACAAACAACAAACAAACAACAAACAAACACACAAAAACAAACACAAACACCACAACAACAAACACAACACAACACAAACAACAACACAACAAACAAAAAACACACACCACAAACAAAACCAAACCACACACAACACAACAAAAATAACAAAACCAACAACACAAAACAACAACACAACACAACAACACAACAAAACAACACAACAAAAACACAAACCAACACAACAAACACAAAACACAAAACAAAACACAACACAACAAAACACAACAAACAAACAACACAACACAACAACAAACAAAACAACAAAAACAACAAACACAACACAAACACAACAACAAAACAACACAAACAAACAACACAACAAAAACACAACAAAACAACAAACACAACAAACAAACAACAACACACAAACACAACAAAACAACAACACAAAACACAAACACAAACAAAACACAACAAAAACACACAACAAACAAACACAACAAACACAAACAAACAACAACACAACAAACAACAAACAAACACAACACACAACAAACAACACAACAAACAAAACAAAACACAACACAAACAACACAACAACACAACACAACAAAAACAACACAAACAAAACACAACCAAAAACACAACAACAACAAAACAACAACAAACAACCAACAAACACAAACACAACAAAACAACACAAAACACAAAAAACAAAACAACACAACACAACACACAAAAACACAAAACCACAACACAAAACACAACACAACAAACACAACAAACACAACACACAACAAAACAAACACCAAACAACAACAAACACAACACAAACACCAAACAACAAAACAAACACAACACACAAACACAAAACAACACAACACAAACAACAACAAACAACAACAAAACACACACAACAAAACAAAACACACAACAAAAAACACAACACAAACACACAAACAAACACAAACAAACACAACAAAACAACAAACACACAACAACACACAAACAAAAACACAAAACAACAACACACAAAACACACAAACAAACACAAAACACAAACACACAACAACAACACCACACAAACAACAACAAAACAACACAAAACAACACAACACAAACAACACAACAACAACACACAACCAACACAAACAACAAACACAACACAAACAAACACACAACACACAACAAAACACAAACACAACACAAAAAAACACAACAAAAAACAAACAACACAAAACAACAAACACAAACAACACAAACAAAACAACACACACAACACAAAAACACACAACAAACAAAACAAACAAACACAAAACAAACACACAAAAACAACAACACAACACACAAAAAACACACAACAAACACACAAAAAACACAACAACAACACAAACACAACAAACAAACAACAACACAACACAACACAAAAACACAACACAACACAAACCAAACACAACACACACAAAAACACAACAACCAAACAAAAACAAACACAAAATCAACACAACACAAAACACAAACACAAACAAAACAAAAACAACAACAACAAACAAACACACAAACAAAACAAACACAACAAACACACACAAACACAACACAAACAACAAACACAAACACAACAAAAACAACAAACACAAACACAAAAACAAACAACAACACAAACACAAAAACACACAACAACACATCAAACAACAACAAACAAACAACACAAACACAACACAACAAAAACATCACAACACAACAACAAAAAACACAAACAAACACAACACAAACAACAACAAACAACACAAACAAAAACACACAAAAAACACAACACAAAACAACAAAACACAACAAACAAAACACACAAACAACACACAAACAAACACAACAAACAACACAACAACAACACAAAACTCACACAAACACACAAAACAACCACAAAACAAAACACAACACAACACAACAACAACAAACACAAACAACACAACAAACAACAACACAAAACACAAAATCAACAACACAACAAAAAACACAACAAAACAACAACAAAAACAACACAACAACACAACAACAAACACACAAACAAAACAAACACAACAAAACAAACAACAAACACAACACAAAAAACACAAACAACACAAACAACACAACAAACAACAACAACACACAAAAACACAACACACAACAAACAAAACACAACACAAAACAAACAACACAACCCACAACACAAACACAAAACAACAACCAACACACAACAAAACACAACAAACAAACACCAACAACAACCAACAACACAAAACACAACAAACAAACACAACAAACACAAAACACACAACACCAAAACAACAAAACAACAAACACAACACAACAAAAAACACCAAACAACAACCAAACAACAAAACACAACAAACAACAACAACAAACACACAAACAAAAACACACAAACACAAACACCAACAACACAAACAACACAAAACAACACAAAACACAACAAAAACAACACACAACAAACAACAACAACAAACACAACAACCACACACAAACACAAACAAAACAACACCAAAACAACAAACACAAACAACCAACAACACCAAACACAACACAACAACAAACAAACACAATCAACAAACAACACAACACAAAAACACAACAAAACACACAAACAACACCACACAAACAACAAACCAAACAAAACACAACAAACAATCACACAAACAAACAAACAACAAAACAACAAACACAAACAACCAACACAACAACACACAACAAACCAACACAAAAACAAACAACAAAACAAAACACAAAAACACACAACAAACAACAAAACACAACAAAAACACAATCAACAAAACACACAACAAACACACAAACCAACAAAACAACACAAACACAACAACAACAAACACAAAAACAAACAAAAACACAACACACAAACAACAAACAACACACAACAACACAACAAAAAACAACCAAACAACACATCAACACAAAACAACAAAACAACACAACAAACAACCACAACAAACAAAACCAAACAACACAAAACAACACAAACAACAAACAAACAACAAACCAAACAAAACACACAACAACAAACACACAACACAAAACACAAAAACACACAACACAACACAAACACAACAATCACACAAACAACAAACCAAACAACAAACAACACACAAAACACACAAAACAAACAACAACACACAAACAACAACAAACAACAACACAAACAAAACACACAAACACAAACCACAACAACAAACAAAACAACAAAACAAAACAACACAACCACAACACAAAAACAACAAACAAACAAACAACACAAAAACAACACAACACACAAACAACACAACACACAAACACAACAAACAACACACAAACACAACAAACACACACAAACAACAAAACAACAACAAAACAAAACAACACAACACAAACACAAACACAACAAAACAACAACAACACAAAACAACACAACACCAAACAAACACAAACACAAAAACAAACAACCACAAACAAAACAACAACCAAAACAACAACAAACAAAACACAACAAACACAAAAAACAACACAAAACAAACACAACACAACAAACAACACAACACAACACAAAAACAACACAACACAAAAAACACAAAACACAACACACAAAACAACAAACAACAAAAAACATCAACACAAACAAACCAAAAAACAAACAAAACACAACAAAAAACACAACAACAAACACACAAAAACACAAACAACACAACAACACAAAACAACCAACAAACACACAAACACAACAACAAAAACACAAACAACCAAAACAACCAAAAAAACACAACACAACAAACAACACACAAACAACACACAAAACAAACAACAACACAAACACAAACACACAAAACACACAAACACAAAACAACAATCAACACACAACAAACAAACAAAACACAACAAACAACACAAAACACAACAAAACCAAAACAACACAAAACACAAAACAAAAAAACACACAAAAAACACAACAACAAACACAAACAACAAACACAACAAACAAACACAACAACAAACAAAAAACACACAAAAACAACAACAAACACAAAACACCAACAACAAACAAAACAAACAAACAAAACACAAACACAAAAAAAACACAAACACAAACACACAACAACAAACAACCAAACAAAAACACACAAAACAACACAAACAACAAACAAAAACAACACAAAACAACACAAAAACAAACAACAACCAAAAAACAATCAACAACAAACACAACAAAACACAACAAATCAAAACACAAAACAACAACACACAACAAAACAACAAAACAACACACAACACACAAACAAACACAAACAACAAACAACAACAAAAACAACAAACACACAAACCACAACAAAACACAACAAAACAAAACAACAACACAAACAAACACAACAACAACCAAAACACAACAAAAACACAACAAACAAAACACACAACAAAACAAACAAAACACAACAACAAACACAACACAAAAACACAAACAACACACAAAACACACACAAACAAAACAACAAAAACCAACACAACAAAACACAAACAACAACAACACAAAACAAACACACAAACAAAAACACAACAACAAACAACAAACAACACACCAAAACAAACAACAAACAAACACACAACAAACAAAACACAAACAAACAACAACACAAACACAACAACAAAAACAAACCACAAAACAACACAAAACAACAACAACAAAACAAAACAACAAAACAAACACAACCAACACAAAAAACACAACAACAAAACACAAACACAAAAACAACAAACAAAACAACACAACACACAACAAACAACAAAACAAAACAACAAACAACACAACCAACAAAACAACACAAACAAACAAACCACAAAAACAACACACAAACAAAACACACAAACAACACAAAAACAACAACACAAACAAACACAAAAAAACACAAACACAAACACAAAACAACAAACAAACACACAACAAACAAAAACAAAAAACAACAAACAAACACCACAAACAAACACACACACAAAACCACAACAAAACACAACACAAAACAACACACAACAAACAAACATCAAAAAAACAAACACACAAACAACACAACACAACAAACACAAACAAACAAAACCAAACAACACAACAACAAAACAAAAACCAACAAAACAACACAAAACAAACACAACAACAAACAACAAAACCAAAAAACAACAACACAAAACAACAAACACAAACAACACACAACAAACACCAAACACAAACACACAAAACACACACACAAACACAAACCAACAAACACAACCAACAAACAAAACAAAACAACAAAACACAAAAAACAACAAACACAACAAAACAAACAAACAACACAACAACAACAAACACAACAAAAACAAACAACAACACAAACAAACACAACACAAAACAAACAACACAAACAATCAACAACACAAAAACACACACCAAACAACACAAAAAACAAACAAAACACACAACCAAACAAAAACACAAAACACAACACACAAACAACAAACACAACACAAAACAAACACACAAACACAAACAACAAACAAACAACAAAAAACAAACAACAACAACACCAACAAAACAAAACAAACAACACAACAAACAACAAACAACACAAAACACCAACAACAAAAAAACAACAAACACAAAACAACACAACAAACACAACACAACAAAAACACAAAAAACAACACAACAAACAAACAACAAACACAAACAAACAAAACAACACAAACAAAACAACAAAACACAAACAACAACAAACACAACAACAACACACAACACAAACACAACAAAACAACAAAAACACAACAAACACAAACAACAACAACACAAACAACAAAACACACAAAACAAACAACAACACAAACAAAACAACAACACAACAAACACACAAAACAACAACAACAAACACACAAACAAACACAAACACACAAAACAAACAACACAAACAACAAAACACAACAACACACAACAACAAACACACAAACAAACAAACAACACAACACAAACAACAAACAAACACAAACAACAAACAACACACAAACAACAACAACAAAACACAAACACAACAACAACAAACAAAAACAACACACAAACAAAACAAACAAACACAAAAACAAACAACACACAACACAACAACACAAACAAACAACACAACAAACAACAACAAAACAACAAACAACACAAAACAAACACAAAACACAAACAAAACACACACAACACAAAACAAAACAACACAACACAAACAACAACAAAACAACACAAACAACAACACAAACAACACAACCACACAACACAAAACAAACAACAAACAACAAACAACAACAACAAAAACACAACACAAACAACACAACACACAAACAAAACAACACACAAACAAAAACACAAACAACACAAACACAACAACAAACAAAACACAAAACAACACAACAAAACAACAACAAACAAAACACAAACAACAAAACACAAACAACAAAAACACAACAAAACAAACAACACAACACAAAAACAACACAAAACAACACAACACAAACAACAAACAACACAAACAAAACACACAACAAAAACAACAAACACAAACAACAACACAACAACACAAAAACAACAAACAACACAAACACAAAACAACAAACAAACACAAAAAACAAAACACAACAAACAACAAACACAACAACAACACAAACAAAACAAAACACAAACAAAAACAACCAAAACACACAAACAACACAAAACAAACACAACAACAAAAAAACAACACAAAACAAACAACACAAAACACAAACAACAACACAAAACAACAACAAACAACAAAACACAAAACAACAACAAACACAAAACAAAACACAACAAACAACACAACAAACAAAACACAACACACAAAAACAACACAAACACAACACAACAACAAAACAAACACAAACAACACAAAACACACAAACACAACACAACAAAACACAAACAACACAAAACAAACAAACAAACACACAACAAACACACAACAACACAACAAAACAACACAACAAACAACAACAAACAACACACAAACAACACACAAACACACAAACACAAACACAACAACAAACAACACAACAAAACACACAACACACAAACAACAAAACAACACACAAAACAACACAACAACAAACAACAAAACAACAACAAACACAACAAAACACAACAAAAAACACAAACACAAACAACAAAACAACACAAACAAAACAACAACAAAACAACACACAAACAACAAAACACAACAAACAAACAACAAACACAACACAAACAAAACACAACAAACACAAACAAACAACAAACACAACAAACAAACAACAAAACAACACAACAACACAAAAAACAACACAAACAACAAAACACAAAACACAACAAACACAAACAACAAACAACAACAAAACACACAAACAAACAACACAACACAAAACAAACAACACAACAAAACACAAACAAAACACACAAACAAAACAACAAAACACAAACAAACACAATCAAACAACACAACAAACACAACACAAACAACAAAACACACAACAACACAAACAACAAACAACAAACACAACACAAAACAACAAACAAAACAACACACAAAAACAACACAAACAAAACACACAAACACAACAAACACACAACAAACAACACAAACAACAACACAAACACAACAAACAAAACACACAAAACAACAACACAAACACACACAACAAACAACAAACACAACAACACAAAAACACAAAAACAACACAACAAAACAAACAACAAAACAAAACACAACACAAACAACAAACACAAACAACAACACAAAAACAACACAACAAACAACACAACACAAACAACAACACAACACACAAAAACAAACACACAAACACAAAACACAACAACACAACACAAAAACAACAAACACAACACAAAACACAACAAACAAAACACAACAACACAACAACAACACAAACACACAAAACACAAAAACACACAACAAAACACAACACACAAAAAACACAAACACACAACAACACAACAAACACAACAAACACACAAACAAACAAAACACAACACACAACAAAACAACAACAAAACAAACACAACACAAAACAACACAAACAACAAACACACAACACAAAACAACACACAAACAACAAAAACACAACACAACACAAAACACACACAAACACAAACAACACAAACACACAAACACAACAACACAAAACACAAACAACACACAAACACAACACAAAAAACAACACAAAACACAACAAACAAACACAAAACAACACAACAAACAAACACACACAAACAACAACACAACAAACACAAACACAACAAAAAACACACAACCACAAACACAAACAACAAAACACAACAAACAAAACACAAACAACACAACAACACAAAACAACACAACACAACAAACAACAACACAAACACAAAACAACACAACAACAACACAAAACACAACACACACAAACACAACAAAACACAACAAACAACAACAAAACACAACAAACAAAACACAACACAACAACAAACAAACAACACAAAAACAACACAACACAAAACACAACACAACAAAACAACAAACACAAACACAAACAACAACACAACACAAACAAAAACACACAACAAACAACAACAACAACAACAAACACAAACAAAACAACACAAACAACACACAACACAAACAAACACAACAAAACAACACAACAAACACAAAACACACAAACACAAAAAACACAACACAACAACAACACAAACAAACACAACAAAACAACACAACACAAAACAACACAACAAACACAACACAACACACAAAACAACAACACAAACAAAACACAAACAAACAACACAACACACAACAACACAAACAAACACAACAAAAACACAAACAACAACAAACACAAAACACAACAAACAAACAACACACAAACAACACAAACAACACAAAACACAAACACAACACAAAACAACAAACAAACACAACACAAAACAAACACAAAACACAACAAACAACAACAACAACACAAACAAACAACACAAACAACAACACAAACAAACACAAACACACAACAAAAACAACACACAAACAACACAACAAACACAAAACACAAACAAAACAAACAACACAAAAACAACACACAAACACAAACAACACAAAACACAACACAACAAACAACAAAACAACAACAAACACAACACAAACAACAACACAACAAAACACAACACAACAACACAAACAACAACAAACAAAACAACACAACACACAAACAACAAACAACACACAAACAAAACAACACAAACACAACAACAAACACAACAAACAACAAACAACAACAACACAAACACAAACACAACAACACAACACAAACAACACAACACAAACAAACAACAACACAAACACAACAAACACACAAAACAAACAAACACAACAACAACAACAAACACAACAAACACACAACACAAAACACAACAACAACAACACAAAAACACAAACAAACACAACAACAACACACACAACAACAAACAAAACACAACAAACACAAACAACACACAAACACACAACACAACAAACACAACAAAACAACACCAAACAACAACAAACACACAACAACAAACACAAACAACAACAAAACACAACAACACAAACAACAAACACACAAAACACAACAACAACACAAAACACAACACAACAACAAACAAACAACAACACACAACAAACAAACACAACAAACACAACAAAACACAACACAACACAACAACAACAAAACAAACACACAACAACAAAACACAACACACAAACAACAACAAACAACAAACACAACAACAACACAACAAACACAACAACACAAACAACAACAAACAACACACACACAAAACACAAAACAACAAACAACAACAAAACAACAACACAAACAAACAACACACAACAAAACACAACAACAAACAAAACAACACAAACAACACACAAACAACAAAACACAACAACACACAAACAAACAAACACAAACACAACACACAACACAACAAAAACAACACAACAAACACAACAAACAACACAAACAAAAACAAACAACAACACAACACACAACACAAAACAACACACAACACAACACAACAAAACACAACACACAACACACAAAACAACACAACAACACAAAACAAACAACAAACAACAACAAACAAACAACAAAACACAACAACAAACACAAAACAACAAACACAAACAACAACACAACAACAAACAACACAAACAACACACAAACACAACAACAACACACAAACACAACACAAACAACAAACAACAAACAACAAACACACACAACACACAAACAAAACACACACAACAAACAAACAACAAAACAACACAACACACAAAACACAAACAACAACAAACACAAACAACAAACACAAAACACAACACAAACAACAACACAAAACACACAACAACACAAACAACAACAACACAAAAACACAACACAACAAAACAACACACAACACAAACAACACAACACAACACACACACAAACACAAAAACAACAACAAACACAACAACACAAAACACAAACAAACACAAAACACACAACAACAAACAACACACAAAACAAACAACACAACACAAACACAACACACAAAACAAACAAAACACAACACAAACAACAACAACACACAAAACAACACAACAACACAACACAAAACAACAACAAACACAAACACAACAACACAAACACAAAACACAAACAAACACAACAACAAACAACACAACACAAACACAAACACAAAAACAACACAACAAAACACACAACAACACAAAAAACAACAACACAAAAACACAACAAACAAACACACAAAACAACAAACACACACAACACAAAACACAACACAAACAACACAAAACAACAACAAACACACAACAAACACAAACAACAAAACACAACACAAACAACAAACACAACACAAACAAAAACACAAACACAAACAAACAAACACACACAACAAACAACAACACAACAAACACAACAACACAACACAAAACAACACAAACAACAACAAAACACAACACAAACAAACACACAACACAACAACACAAAACACACAAACAAACAAAACAACACACAAACAACAACAAAACAAACACAAACAAACACACAACAACACACAACACACACAAAACACAACACAACAAACAACAACAACACAAACACAACACAAACAACAAACAAAAAAAAACAAAACACAACAAACACAAACAACAACAAACAAACACAACAAACAAACACACACAACAAACAACAAAACACAACAACAAACAACACAAAACAACAACAAACACAAAAACAAACACACAACACAAACAACAACACACAAACAACACAAAACACAAACACAACAACAACACAACACAAACACAACACAAACACAACAAAACAACACAACAAACAAACAACACACAAACACACAAAAACAAAAACAAACACAAACACAAACACAACACAAACAACAAACACACAAAACACAACACACAAACACAAACACACAACAACACACACACAAACAACACAACACAACAAAACAACAAAACACAAAACAACAAACACACAACACACAAACAACACACAACAACACAACAACACAAAACAACACAACAACACAAACACACAACAAACACACAACACACAAAACAAAAACACACAACAAACACACAAACAACAAACACAAACAACAACAAAACACAACACAAACACAACAACAAACAACACACAAACACAAAACACAACAAACACAAACACACAACAACACAACAAAACACAAACAAACAACAAACACAAACAACAAACACAAACAACACACAACAAACAAACACAACAAAACAACACAAACACAACAACACAACAACAAACAACAACAACACAAAACAACAAAAACACAACAACACAAACAACAAACACAACACACCACAACACAAAACAACAACAAACAAAACAAACAACAAACACACAAACAAACACAACACAACAAACACAACAAACACAAACAACAACACAAACAAACACAAACACAACACACAAAAACACAAAACAACAAACACAACAACACACAAACAACAAAACAAACACACAACAACACAACACAAAACACAACAACACACACAACACAAACAACAACAAACACACAAACAAAACAACAACAACAACAAACACACAAACAACACAAACACACAACAACAAACAACACACAACACAAACAAACACAAAAACACACAACAAACAACAAACACAACAACACACAAACACAACACAAACACAACAACAAACACAACACAAACACACAAAACAACACAACAACACAAACAACAACACACAAACACAACAACACAAAAACAACAACAAACAACACAACAACAACACAAACAAAACACAACAAACACACAAACACAACAACACAACAACACAAACACCAACAACAACACAACACAAACACAAAAACAACACACAACAACAAACACACAAACACACACACAAACATCAACAACAACACACAACAAACACAACACAAACAAAAACAAACAACAACAACAACAACACAAACACAACAACACACACAAACAACAAACCACAACAAAACAAACAACACAAAACAAAACAACAACACACAACAACAAACACAACACAAAAAAACACAAAACACAACAAAACAACAACACACAAAACAACAACAAACACAAAACACACAAAAAAACAAACAAACAACAACACAAACAACACACACAAACAAAACAAAACACACAAACACAACAAACAACACACACACAAAACACAACACAACACAACAACAACACAAACAACACACAAAACAAACACACACACAAAAACAAACAAAACACACAAACAACACAAACAAACAAACACAACACAACACAAACAAACACAAAACACACAACACAAAACACAACAAACAAAACACAACACAACACACACAAACACACACAACAAAACAACAAACAACAAAACAAACAACAAAACAAACACACAACAAAACACAAACAACAACACCACAACAAAAAACAACACAACACAAAACAACACAAACAACAACACAAAACACAACAACAACACAAACAACACAACACAAACACAACAACACACAAACAAATCACACACAACAAACACCACAAACAAAAACAACACAACACACAACAACAAACAACAACACAAACAACAACACAACAACAACAACAACAAACACAAAAACACAACACACAAACAAACAAAACACACAACACAACAACAAACACACAAAACAACACAACAACACACAACATCAAAACAAAACACAAACAACAAACACAACACACAAACAAAACACACAAAACACAAACACACAACACAACAAACACAACAAAACAACACAACACACACAAACAACAAACACAAAACAAACAACAACACAAAACACAAAACAACAACACACAAAACAACAAACACAAACACAAAACAAACAAACAACACAAACACACACAAACAAACAACAAAACAAACAACCACAAACAAACAACACAAACAAAAACAAAAACAAACAACACCAAAACAACAAACACACAACACAAACAACAAACACAACAAAACAACAACAAACAACACACAAACACACAAACAACAAAAACAACAAACAACAAACAAAACAACAAACACAAACAAAAACAAAACAAACACAACAAACACAAACAAAAACACACACAAACAAACAAACCAAAACACACAAAAACAAAACACAAACACAAAACACAACAAAACAAAAACACAAACAACACAAAAACAAACACACAAAAACAAACAAACACAAACACAAAAACACAAAAACAAAAACAAAACACAAAAAAACACAACACAAAACACAAACAACAAACAACAAACAAAAACAAACAACAAACACAACAAAAACACACAAAACAACAACAAACAAACACAAACAACAACACAAACAACAAACACACAACAATCACAAACAAACACACAAAAAACAAAACACACAAAACACAACACACAACAACAACAAACACAAAACACAACAAACACAACACAAAACACAACATCAACACAACAAAACACAAAAACACAACACAATCAAACAACACAAACAAACACAACAAAAACAAACAACAAACACACAAACAACAACAAAAACACACAAAAAACACAAAACAAACAAACCAACAAACACACAAACAAACACCACACAACAAACAACAAACACAAACAACACACAAACCACACAACAAACAACAAACACACACAACAAAACACAAACAACACAACACAAAACACAACACACAACAACACACCAAACAAACACAAACAAACACACACAAAACAAACAACAACAACACAACAACAAACAACACAACAAAACAAACAAACAAACAAAAACAAACCACAACAAACAACACACAACACAAAACACAAAACACAAAACAACACACAAACACCACACACAAACACAAACACAACATCACAACACAACAACACCAAAAAAACAACACAAAACAACACAAACACAAACACAAACACAACAAACAAAACCAAACAAAAACACACACAATCACACAACAAACACAACAACACACAAACACAACACCAAAAACAACACACCACAACACAACCAAAACAAACAAAAACAACACACAACACACCACAACCAACAACAACAATACACAAACAACACAACCAAACAACAAACATCACAAACACACACAACACCACAAACACACAAACCAAAAACCACACATCACACACCCATCACACCACAACAACACACAACAAACCAAACAACCACACACAACAAACAACAAACAAACCCAACACAAAAACAACAAAACAACATCACACAAAACACAAACAAAACACAAACCCCACACACCAAACCAAACACACACCAACAACACACACCACAAATCACAAAACAAACAAAAACACAACACAAACCAACAAAACACATCACAACATCAACACACACAACACAAAAACACAAAAACCAACAAATCAACAAACAAACACAAAACAACACAACAACACCCAACAACAAACACACAACACCACAACACACACCACAAACACACAAACTCACACACCACAAACACACACAACAACAACACAAAACACACACAAACAACACAAAAACACACACATCACAACACAATCAAACAACAAACACCAAACAAACAAAAACACAACAACACAAACAACCAAAAAACAACAACAAACAAACACACCAAACAACCAACAAACCACACAAACAAAAACAAAAACAACAAAACACAAACAAAACACAAACACAAACAACAACAAAACAAAACACAAAAAACACCAACAACACACAACATCCAACAAACAACCAAAACAAAACAAACCACACAAAACAACAAACAACAAAACACACCACAACAAACACACAAACAAAACAACAACAAAACACACAACAAACAAAAACACAACAAAACACACAAAACAACCAACACTAACAAAACACAAACCAAACAACACAAAACACACAAAACAAACACAACACACCAACACAAAACAACAACACACACCAAACAACAATCAACAAACCAAAATACAAAAAACACAACCAATACAAAAACATCACTCAAAACAATACCAAAACATCAAAAAACAACACAAAACAAACAAACAAACAACAACAACAAACACAAAATAACCCAATCAAAACAAAGAACAATCACCAAACACAGAACAAATAACAACACAATCACAACACACACACCAAACAAAACACAACACAATAACAACACCCACACAAACAACATCAAAACACAACCACAAACAAACCAAACCAACACACACAAATCAAAAAACAAAAACTCAACAAAACCATCACAAACACAACCAAACAACACAAAAAACCAACACAACAAAAAACACACAACAAACCCAAACCAAACATAACAAAAAATCAACACAACACTAAAACAACAAAAACACTCACACCAAAAAACAGACAAAACACACAACCAAAACCAAAACACAAACACCATCAAACAACAAACAACAAACACACAACCATCAAACAAAATAACACAATCACACACACACCAAAACAACAACACACAACACACCACAAACACTAACAAACAAACAAAACAAATAAACAAACTCACCAAACACCACAAACACCAATCACAAACAAACACAACAAACAAAACACACCATACACAAAAACAAACCAAACCAACATCAAAAACACAACCACACCACAAACCAACAAACACACAATCACACAAAACCCAAAAACAACCATCAAAACAACACACAACCAACAACACCACAACAACACACCACCAAAAAACCAACCAACATAACCCACACACTCACAAACAACACAAAACCACACAAAACAAACCACACAACCCACAAACCCAACAAAAACCAACAAACAAAACAACACACAACACACCAAAACACAAAACACAACAACACACAACACGACACAAAACTCACAAACACACAAACAACACAACAAACCAACCACAACACACAACAAAAATCCAAACACACAAACAACACAACACCCCAACCACAACACCACAAACAAACCACCACAACAACACACAATCCACAACCAACACAACACACAAACACAAAACAACTCCACACAAACAAAACACCAAAAAACAAACAACAACAAACTCACAATCAAACACCACACAAATCATCAACACACAACCCTCAAAACAAACAACACAAAACCCAACAAACACACACACAAACAACAAACAACACAACTCAAAACACATCACAACACAACACCAATACACACAACATCAAAAACAAGCACAACACATCAAAACAATCAAACACAACAAACAATCAAAAAAACAAAAAGCACAAACAAACAAAACACCACAACAAACAAAAACAACAAACAATAAATCAACAAACACAAACAAACAAACCAAAAAACACACACACCAACAACCAAACAAACATCCACAACAAATACACAAACACAACACATCACAAACAACAAACAAAACACACACACAAAAACCAGACAACACAAACCCAACACCAATCAAAAAAAACAATACCACTACAAACACCAACAACAACAAACCACAACAAACAACAACAACACACACAAAAACCAATCACAAACCACACATCAACACAACCACAAACCAAACAACTCCAACACACAAAAATACCACAATCAACAACAACAAACAAACAACAACAACAAAAACACACACACAACCTCAACAACACCAACACACACAAACACAACACAAAATCAACCAAACAACAACAAAACTACAATCAAAACACAACACACACACAAACAAAACAACCATACACAAACAAACAAACACACGAACAACACTCACAACTCATCAAAAACCAAAACAAACACAAACAAAACACACCAAAACACAACAACACAAACAACACAAAGAAACACAACACAACTCACAACACTCACCACAACACACACAACAACACATCACAACCAAAACAACACCAACAAAAGAACACCAACAAACACAACTCAAACACAACACACAAAACACAACACACCTACACCACCACAAATCACAACATCACAACAAAACCAAAATCACAAAACACAAACACCATACAAAAAACACCACAACAAAACAAAACACAACAAACATCACCACAAATCAAAAACACCACACCAAAACACAAACAACACCACACCAAACACAACATCACAACACAACCAAAGCAAACAAAACCAACACACACCACTCAACACAAACAAACTACAACACAACAATCAACACAACAACCACAAACAATCCAACAACAAAAACATCAACAACCAACAAACACCAAGCACAAAAACACAACCAACACACAAACAAACAAACCCAACCACACAACAACAAAACAAGCCAACCAAAAACCAAACCAACACACAACTCCACACAAACACACATCAAAAACAAACAACCAACACACACAAAAAACCACCAACATAACAAAAACAGAAACAAACACACAAAAACTCAACAAATAACAACACCTCATCCAACATCACACAAACTCAAAATCATCACTCAAAACACAAACATCCCACACACCACAACAACCAACACAACAACCAAAAAACACAAACACAACGACAACAATCACACCCTCAATAACTCACACACACACACAAACCCACAATCACAACAAACACAAAACAACACACAAACAACACAACACAACAAACAACACCAACAACACAACAAAAAACACACAAAACACCACAAACACAAACAACCACATCAAACAAACAAACAACAAAACAACACACACACAACAAACACAAAACAACACACAAACAAAACAAACACACAAAACACACCACACAACACACAACAACAACAAACAACAAAACACACAACAAACAACAACAACACAAACACAAACACACACAACACAACAAACACAACAACACAACACACACAACAAACAAACACATCAAACACAAACACACACAAACATCAAACACAAACAAACACAACAATCACAACAAACACACACAACACACAAACACACACAAAACACAAACACAACACAACACACACAAACACACAAACAAAAACACACACCACACACAACACAACAACACAAACACAAAACACCACACAACACCAAACACAACACACAAACAACAAACATCAACAACAAAACAACAAACAAAACACAACACAAATCACACACAAAACACACACAACAAACACAAAACAACACAACACAAAAACACATCACAACACAACAACACACAACAACACAACAACAACACAAACAAACACAACAACACAACAAAACAACACAAAACACAACAAACAACAAAACACAATCACAAAACACAACACAAACACACAATCAACAACACAAACACACACACAACACACACAACACAATCACAACACAAACAAAAAACACAAACACAACAATCACACAACACCAACAAACAACAATCACAACAACAAATCACAAACACACAAACAACACAAATACACACAACACAACAAAACCAACACAAACAATCAACACAATCAACACAAAAACACACAAAACAAACAAACACAAACAACACAAAACAACACACAAATCAACAAACAACAAACAACAAACAAACACAACATCACCAACACACAACAAAACAAACACACAACACAAACAACACACAACAACACACAAACAACATCAACACAAACACAAACAACAACACACAACAACAAATCACAACACACAACACAAACAACAACACACAAACACACAAACACACAACCACAACACAACACACAACACAAAACAACACAAACACAACATCAAACACACAACACAACACAAAACACAACACACAACAACACACAACACAAACACACAAACACACAACAACAAACACACAAACACACAAACATCACACAACAACACACAAAAACAATCAAACACAAACAACAATCAACACACAAACACACACAACAACAACACAAACACATCAAACACACACAAACACAACAAACACACAACAACACAACACAAACAACAAACACAAACACAACACAAAACACACAAAACATCACACAAACAACACACAACACAAACACAACACAACAACACAACACAACAAACAACACAACAAACAAACACAACAAAACACACAAACAACAACAACAAACACACAAACAACAAACAACAACAAACACACAAACAACACAAACAAAACACAACAAACAACACACAAAACACACAAACAAACAACAAACACAAAAACAAACAACACAAAACACAACACAAACAAACAACAAAACACAACACAAACACAACACAACAAAACACAATCAACACAACAAACAACAAACACAACAACAAAACACAACAACACAACAAACAACAACAAACACAACAAAACAACACAACACAAACACAAACAAACACACACAAAACAAACAACACAACAACACAAACAAACAACAACAACAAACACACAACAACACAACAAAACAAAACACAACAACAAACAACAACACAACACAACAAACACAAAACAACACACAACAAACACAAAAACAAACAAACACAACACAACAACACAAAAACACAACAACAACACAACAAAACAACAACACAACAACAAACAAACACAACAAACACAAAAACACAACAAAACAACACACAAACACAAACAAACACAAACACAACACAAACAAAACACAAACACAAACAACACAACAAAACACAAAAACAACAAAAACACAACAACAAAACACAAACACAAACACACAAACAACAAAACACAAAAACACAAACAACAACAAACAACACACAAACAAACAAAACACAACAACAAACAACACAAACACAAACAACAACACACAAAACACACAACAAACACAACAAACACAACAACAACAAAAACACACACAACACACAACAACAAACAAAACAAACAACACAAACACACAAACAAACACAACAAACACACAAACAACACAAAACAACACAACACACAACACAACCAAAAAAACACAACACAAACAAACACAAACACAAAAACACACAACAAACACACAAACAACACAACAAACAAAACAACACACAAACAACAAACAACAACAACAAACACAACAACAAACACAACACACAACAAACAACAAACAACAAACACAACACAACAAAACACACACAACAAACAAACACAAACAACACAAAACACAACACAAACAACAAAACAAACACAACAAAACAAAACAACACAACAAAACACACAACAACACAAACAACACAAAAACACAAACACAACACACAAAACAACAAACACAACACAACAAACACAAACAACAAACACAAACAACAACAAACAAACAACACAACAAACACAACACACAAACACACAACACAAAACAAAAACAACAACAAACACAACAAACAAACACAAACAACAACAACAAACACACAAAACACACAACACAACACAAACAAACCAAACAACAAACAAAACAACAAAACAAACACACAACAAACACAACAAAAACACACAAACACAACAAACACAAACAAAACACACAACACAACACAAACACAAACAACAACACAACAAAACAAACACAACAACAACACAAACAAACAACAAACACAACACAACACAAACAACAACAAAAACACAAACAACAAACACAACAAAAACAAACAACACAAACACAACAAACACAACAACAAACAACACAACAAACAAAACACAACACACAAACAACACACAAACAACAAAACACACAACAACACAACACAAACAACAACAAACACACAAACACAACACAAAACAAACAACACACAACAAACAAACACACAAAACAACAACAAACACAACAACAAACACAAACAACACAAACACAAACAAAACACACACAACACAACAAACACAAACACACAAACAACAAAACACACAACACACACAACACAAACAAACAACAAACAAACAACAAAACACAAACAAACAAAAACACAACAAACACAACAAACAAACACAACAACACAACAACAAAAACACAACAAACAAACAACACAAAACACAACAAACACAAAACACAACACAACAAACACAAACAACAACAAACACAAACAAAACAACACAAACAAACACAACAAAACAACACAAAACAACAACACAAACAACAAAACAACAAAACAAACACACAACAACAAACAACACAAAACAACAAACAACACACAAACAAAACAACAAACACAACAAAAACAAACACACAACAAACAACACACAAAAACACAAACAAACAACAACACAACACAAAACAACAAACACAACACAACAACACAACACAACAAACACAAAACAACACACACAAAACAAACAACAAAACAAAACACAAACAACAAACAAACAACAAACACAACACAAACACAAACAACACAACACAAAAACAACAAACACAACAAAACACAACAAAACACAACAACAAACACAACAACACACAAAACACAAAACAAACACAAACAACAAAAACACAAACACAACAAACAACACACAAAACAACACAACACACAAACAACAACACAACAAACACAACACACAACAAACAAAACAACAAACACAAACAACAAAACAACACAACAAACAACACACAAACAACACAACACAACAAAACAACACAAACACACACACAACAAACACAAAACAACAACAAAACACACACAAACAAACAACACACAACAACACAAAAACACAACAACAAACAAACACAAACACACAACAAACAAACAACAACACAACACAAACACACAAAACACAACAACACAAACAAAACAACAAACACAAACACAACAAACACAACAACAACACAACACAAACAACAACAAACAAACACACAAAACAACACAACACAACAAAACAACACACAAACAAAACAAACAACACAAAACAACACAAACAAAACACAACAAACACACAAACAACACAACAACAACACAAACAACACAAACAAAACAACAAACAAAAAAACAACACAAACAACAAAACAAACAAAACACAACAAAACAACAACACAAACAACACAACAAACACAAACAAACAACAAACAACACACAACAAAACAACACAAAACACACAACAACAAACAAAACAACAACACAACAACAACAAACACAAAAACAAACACAAACACAACAAAACAACACACAAACAACAAAACAACACACAACACAACAAACAAACAAAACAACACAACAACAACACAAACAAAAACACAAAAACAACAACAAAACAAACACACAACAAACACACAACAACAAACACAAACAAAAACACAAACAAACACACAACAACACAAAAACAACACAAACAAAACACACAAACACAAACAACAACACACAACAAACAAACAAAACACAAACAAACAAACAACAACAACACAACAAACACAACAACACACAAACAACACAAACAACACAACACAACAACAAAACACAACAACAACAAACACACAAACAACAACACAAAACAAACACAAACAACAACACAAACAACAAACACAACAAACAACACACAAAACACAACAACAACACAAACAACACAACACAAACAACAACAACACAAAACAACAACACACAACAACACAAAACAACAAAACACAAACACAACACACAAAACAAACAAACACAACAAACAACAACACAAACAACAAAACACACAAACAACAACACAAAACAACACAACAACACAAACAACAAACACACAACAAAACAAAAACAACACACACAACAAACAACACAAAACAACAAACAAAAACAACACAACACAAAACAACACACAAACACACAAACAACAAACAACACAACAACAACACAAAACAAACACAACAAACAACACAAACAACAACACAACAAACAAACACAACACACACAACAACACAAAACAAACACAAACAAAAACAACACAAACACAACACAAACAACAACAACAAACACAACAACACAAAACAACACAACACAACAAACACAACAACAACAAAACAACAAAACAACAAACACACAAACACAACAACAAACACAAAACACAAACAAACACAAACAAACAAACACACAAAACAACAAACAACAAACACAACACAAAACAACAACAAACAACACAAACAACAAACACAACAAAACACACACAAACAACACAAAACAACACACAAACAACACACAAACACAACAACACAAAACAAACAACACAACAAACACAAACACAACAACACACAAAAACACAACACAAACAACAACAAACACAACAAACAACAAACAAACAACACAAACAAACAAACAACACAAAACAACAAACAACACAAACAACAACAACAAACACAAACAAACAACACAAACAACAACAACAAACACAAACAAAAACACAACACAACAAACAACACAACAAACACAAACAAACAAACACAACACACAAACACAACAAACACACAAACAACACACACAAACAAACAACACAAACACACAAAACAACACAAACAACAACAAACACAACAAACAACAAAACACAACAACACAAAACAAACAACAACACACAACACAACAACACAAACACAACACAACACACAAAAACAAACAACACAAACACAACAACAACACAAACAACAACAAACACAACAAACAACACAAAACAAACAACACAAAACAACAACACAACAAACACAACACAAAACAAACAACACAACAAAAAACACAACAACAACACAACAAAACACAACACAACAAAACAACAAACACAACAACAACAAACACAAACAACACAAAACAACAAACAACACAAACACAAACACAACAAAACAACAAACAACAAACACAAACAAAACACAACAACAAACAAACACAAACAAACAACACAAAACACAACACAAACAAACAAAACAACACAAACACAACAACAAACACAAAACACAACAAAACAACACAACACAAACAACAACAAACAAACAACACAACACAACAAAAACAAAACAACAACAAACAACACAACAAAACAAACAACACAAACAACACAACAAACAACAAAAACAAACAACACAAAACACAAACAAAACAACAACAACACAAAAACAAAACAAACACAAACAAACAACAACACAAACAAAACAACAACACACAACAACAAACACAAAAACAACACACAAACAACACAACAACACACAAACAACAAACAACAAAACAACAACAACACACAAAACACACAACACAACAAACAACAAACAACAACAAAACACAACAACAAAACAACAACACAAACACACAACAAACAACAAACAACAAACAACAAAACAACACACAACAAAACAACAAACACACAAAAACACAACACAACAAAACAACACAAACAACAAACAAACAACACAAAACACAAAACAACACACAACACAACACAAAACAACAAAACAACAACAAAACACAAACAAACAACAACAAAACACAAAACACAACACACAACAAAACAAACACAAAACAAACAACAACAACACACAAACAACACAACAAACACAAACACAACAAAACAACAACAACACAACAAACACAACAAACACAACACAACAACAACACAAAACAACAAAACACACAAACAACACAACACAAACACAACAACACAACACACACAAAACACAACAACAAACAACACAAACAAACACAAACACAACAACAAAACAAACAACACAACACAACAACAACAAAACAAACAAACAACAACAACAACACAAACAACAACACAACAAAACAACACAAAACACAAACAACAACAAAACAACAAACAACACAACACACAAACAACAAAACACACAACAACACAAACAACACAACACAAAACAACACACAAACACAAACAAAAACACAACAACAAACACACAACAAAACACAACACAACAAAACAAAAACACAACACAACAACAACAAACAACACACAAACAACAAACAAAACACAACAACAACACAAAAACAAAAACACAACACACAAACAACAAACAACAAACACAACAACAAACACAACACAACAACAAAACAAACAAAAACCAACACAAACAACAACACAACAAAACACACAAAAAACACAAACAACACAACAAACACACAAACAAACAAACACAAACAACAAACACACAAAACAACACAACAAACAACACAAACACAAACAACACAACACACAACAAAAACACAACACAAAACAAACAACACAACAAAACACACAACAACAAAACACAACAAACAACACACACAACACACAACAAAACAACAAAACAACAACACAAACAACACAACAAACAAACAAACACAAAAACACACAAACAACAACACACACAAACAAAAACAACACAACACAAACAACAAAACACAACACAAAACAAACACAACAACAACAAACACAACAAAAAACAAACAACAACAAAACAACACAAACAACACAACAAAACAACAAACAAACACAACAACATCAAAAACAACAACACAACAACAAAACACAACACAACAAACAACAAACACAACAAAAACACAAACACACACAACAACACAAACAACACAAACAAAACAACAAACACAAACAAACAAACAACAAAACACACACAAACACACAAACAAACAACACAACAAAACACAACACAACACAAAACACACACAAACACACAAAACACAAACAAACAAACAACAACAAAACACAAACAAACACAACACAAAACAACAAACAACACAACAAACAAACACAAACACACAACAACACAAACAAACACAAAACAAACAACAACAAACACACAAACAACAACACAAACACAACAACAAACACAAACACAACAAACAACACAACAACACAACAAACAAAACAACAAACAAACACAACAACAAAACAACACAACAAAACAACACACAAACAAACAAAACACAACAACACAAACACAAAACAAACACAACAAACAACACAAACACAACAACAAAAACAACACACAACACACACAACAAACAAACAACACAACAAACACACAAACAAACAACACAACAACACACAACAACAAAACAAACACAACAAACAACAAAACAACAATCAACAAACAAACAAAACACAACACAAACAACACAAACACAACAAACAACACAAACACAAAACACAAACAACACAAACAAAACACAACACACAACAAAAACAAACAACACAACAAACACAACAACACAAACACAACACAACAAACACAACAACACACAACAACAAAACAACACAAACAACAACACAACAAACAACAAAACAACAAACACAACAACAACACAACACAAACACACAAAAACACAACAAACACAACAACAACAAAACACAACAAACACAACAACACAAACAAACACAAACACACAAACAACACAACAACAAAACAACAAACAACAAAACAAACAA